>BBSZ01013990.1:0-42943 GCA_000981365.1 Subanguina moxae
GTTTTCGAATTCAGTATTTTCCGCAAAAGTTTGATTCGTAAAAAAGCATTTCGAAAATGGGATGTTTCGCGAAAAAGTATTTCGAAAATGGGATGTTTCGCAAAAAAGTATTTCGAAAATGGGATGTTTCGCGAAAAAGTATTTCGAAAATGGGATGTTTCGCAAAAAAGTATTTCGAAAATGGGATGTTTCGCGAAATAGCTTTTCGAATTCGTAGTTTTTCGCAAAAAGGGGTTTTCGTGACTTGTAAAATTATTTATAAATCTGCAAAAAGCAATAGATATGTAAACCTCTTTAAGCACGAAGAGCAAGAATAGGCAAAAAATACAGTAGTGTAATATTCAACAGATAAACAAACGGTCGAAAACACTGTTATACACCGTAACTACATTGAAATGGTTTTTTGGGAAAAAAGTGTAGCGAGTCGTATGTCAGTCATTGTCGTCAATAAAAACCTTTTTGGGGTGACGGGTTATCGAAGTTCGACTATGTAGTAATTTTCGCTTTTACATATATCGCAGCAGGTCAAATGAGCATCTCTATTTTCGACTGATTATGAATTTGAATTTTTGACACACCGTGCTTACAATCAGTCAGTGATAATCCTTTTTTACAGCTATGGAAAAGCGACTGATGAAGATTTGCTTAAAAATGGATCGTGTACAATCTGCTGGCAGGTATGTCTCATCTCGCAAAAGCATTTTTTATGGTCATCATAATCTTCTTTTTTTTGTTTCTAGATTATGAAAAGTGCTCGCAAGTTGCCATGCGGCCATGTTTTCCATGAATTATGTCTTCGCAGATGGTTGGAGCAAGATTCTAGGCAAGCAGACTGTCTTTTTTCTGTAATCTACTATCTATTTTGTAGTTGTGCCATATGTCGCCAGGCTCTTGCTCTCAATTTAAATCATGCCTTGCACAATGGAGAAATTATTGGCGAGGAGATGGATAATGCTTTGTAAGTGTTTCTTTCAAAATTTTCAGGTCGATAATTTGTTTGCAAGCCAAAATCTTTCTTACGTTTTTAAGAACAATTTTTTTGCATTCAGGCAATATGTTGTCGAAGTATTTTCCCCACATAACAACAGGCTGGCCCGCTGGTGGACTCGTCTTTTGTTTGAGTCTATGAATGACGGCCAGGTTTGCAAATTTTTGTCCAAAATTTCTGAACAAATGACATTAGATTGAATTGTAGGTGAATGCTATGGTTGAACATGTGGCGGAGATGTTCCCGCAAGTGCCAAGGCAAGTCGTCCTTGACACAGTTCGTGACATAGGCAGTATCACTGGTGCTGTAGATGCTTTGCTGGAAGGGGCCGGTAGGGCGCAAAACAACGATGGAACCCAGGCGAATAATGCAGCCGCTGTGAATAATGTGGAAAATAGGCAGAACAGGCGGAACACCTTCAGTGATGAGGTATGACCAAATATTACTTTGTCTTCTAAAGAGGAGTCACGGCATTTTAATACTTAAATTGTTGTACAAAAGTTGGTTTTGACCGTGTCAACGTGAGGTAATGGTAAAGCGCCAAATCATGCTATTTTTCACGTAAATTCACTTGAAGAGACAAGTCCTTTCAGCTGCATCAGATACATTTTTACATCAGAAATTTGACGCCACCGGAAAAGTTGATTTTTTTTTTGGGGGGGGGGGTATAATCGAGTAGCGCCAAAACTTCTAATGATCTAGAGGCAATTGACAGCTCATTTAAAAGCTTAGATGGCGAAGAATTTTCTTACGTTTGTTTTGTAGTCACTCACTCATTTGCAGGATAGAAATATTTTTTCACACTTTTTGATAATAAAAATCCTTAACTATTTAAACCAGATGTGCCGACAATATCAAATAGGCAACTTCCCTTTTATCCCACTTTTATTTAAAAGTTGATGAAACAATAAAATTTTACGTTATACACGAAATGAGAAAAGGAGATTTTGCCATATGTGATTTAAATTATCTAATAAACATGAAAAAAAAAACCCCCAGCAATTTTGACTATAATGATCTGTATTTAGACTGAAAGCTCGGATGAAGTCTCTGTTATCTCAGAATCCTTGCCTAGCACTAATACCTCCGACAACGAAAGCAATGTAGAAGAGATGGTCGGAAACAGGGGTCATGAAAACAATACTTCTGAAAGTAAGACGAAGCAAGTTCCTGTGGAGGACAATTCATGGTTAGGTCTTCAGATGAAAACTATGGTGGATCTTAATAAAAAGTTTGCTTTTGTTGTTTTACAAAACACTATAACCGGCCAAAATTTTCAGCAAATATCTTAATTCATCACGTGCTGATGATATTCGTCATCTATTTGCAGCACCTTCTAGTTCGGCCTAGCCTAAAAAGACAAATTCTCCATCGATATTTTTTTGTCTGTCGTTCTTTTTTCTCTTTTTATAAAGGGGGATGTGAATTGTATAATTTTTGTATTTTTAATTCGTTGGAACATAAAAAAAGTCTATGTTGACTGCGTTATACATTTTGTATGGGTGTTTCTATGTACAAAAATTCGTTGTGTTTGCCAATAATTCAGATTCGGTTAGCTGAATAATTCTCATGCTGATGTTTTGCGCTGTGGGATTCGAATCCCACAATTGCTTGTAGTCATGTGTATTTGCTTGAATGAGAGAGAGAGTGTAATCAAACAAATGAAAGATGAGATATCTAGATGTATTTTTGAGAAAAAATAAACATTTTTTCATATCCATTTGTCTTTGCGCAACTGACCAGCTTTTGAAATCTGATAGACTGAAGTATGACAGTTTTATGAACGGCATTGTAACTCTTTTAACTTTCAAATTTTTATTTAGTTATATTAGTAGTCGAAGATGGCGGACGCCTTTCCTTCAACTTTTAACATGGATTTTGTAAGTTGTTTTATGGTTGGCTAAATTCTTTAAGTTAAACCAGAAAAATATTAGGTTGACAATGATGAAAATGACAATGAAGAACACATGCTGCAGCACAGAGACATCGCAGCTACACAGGACTCAAACTACGAATTTGGACAGAATTTCACTATGCCTAGCCAGATTTCACAAGCCTCACAGTCTCAGAGCTTGATGATGGAGTAAGTAAAAGCTCTTGAAAAAGCAGACATTATGAGCGAAGGCTCAGTGGGTATACAGTGCGTTCCATGATAATGGGGTTCCTCAATTTTCTGAAAAAACTATGGACCAAGCTTCATGGGCCCGTTGGACTCGCTACAAAAGAACGCTTCATTTTTAGTTCATACATAAGACAATTACGGTTCGATGTAAAAAAAATTGCTGAGTGTCGAACAGAAATTTTTAATGCGATATACCGAAAATATCGCCGTTAAATGATGGGATATTTTTGTACAATTGCTTTTATTAGTCCAGTAACAACGGAGCAGACGAAATACGAGACAACATTTTTTTACGGCATCCAAATACTTGAAGAGTCGAGAAAATTATATTCTTGATGCTACCAACCGGCTTTTTCAACATTTCTGGATCGTTATTTTTTTTTGATTTTTGGCTATGCTTTCATCATTGCCTTCTTAGGCTCCTCCACCACATTGAAATGGTAGCAGTCAGCGTAAACATCATTTATAACAATCCCCCAGAGATTTTTGATTGGATTGAGGTCAGGAGAACTTGACAACAACTGCATAAGCTTCACTCCTTATCTTACTCTTGCTAGCATGGATCGAGGCGTTGTCTGGGTTGGTGACAAAATCCAACCGGACATAATACAGCCGGGACAAAACACAGCCTAGGACATAATACACGAGATCGATGGTTTATTTACCAACCTAACCAAGTGGATGAAAAAGAATTTATTTGGAATAAGATAGTATCTAAAGGTAAAATAGCTGGAGGTCACCCGAACCATCTTGAAATAGGTAAATAGTAAATTAACCAAAGTAGATTAACCACCTAAAACCTTGGTGTGATGGGACTTTTTTTCCTTCCCAGACAATAAAACAATGGTATAGTGTTTTTGGCTGTGTTTCTTTAGCTCATCTAGTTTTTTGCATTTCAGAGAGATATCGGAGGTGTTAGATCACAAAAATATTCAGTCCCTTAAAATTTAGAAGATTTTTAAGATCGCAGCCACAGTGCTTTTTTTTATCAAACAAACTGTCTCAAACCACGAGGCCTACAAGCTGAAAGAAAAAAAGCGCTTGATACTAAAGAATAGCAAGGAACAAACGGTTTACGTGGTTTTGTCTGGCTGTGTTTGCTTTCGTAGCTAAGCTTTGTTTGAATGTTGAAAAAAAAAAGTGTCTTTGTGAACTGTAGACTTTATCTGGGAAGGGGGGAACTTATACAACCTATTTTCAAATATGTATTTACATACACACTCATTTAGCCAAAATTCATTTTCGCTGGCTTATTGCATTTTTGGGCCTACAACCAATCGCATCCGACGCAGCGATTTTAGCCGAAAAACATTGCATCTTTACATCGCTAAATGCCAAAGCATCATATTGCACACGCTTTTTTTCTTCATGTTGACGATTCTGTGCTCCACGCGATGCGACGCTCCTCCGATTAGCTAAAACAATAAGTCAGGCACAATTTTTTTAGCATCCGTGAATCACCGTTTAACACGCTTATCTTTCTCTTTAATCAACCTTCACGCTGCTTTTGAGCTTATTAGAAAAATGTTAACTGGTTTTGAAGATCAAAGATAAAACTTTTGATCGATTGAATTGAAGATCGAAAATCGTAAAAACTGGTTTTTCGGGCTAAAATATTGATGTAGATCAAGTTGACAAACTCTAATATGAGCTTCATTGCGCTTCTCAGAAGAACGCTATGAGTAAACTTTAAAAAAATTTTAGAAAACTTCCGAAGCAATTTTCCCAAATGTTTACTCCTGGTGATGAAATATATGGGTCTGTCAGTGGTGGTGATTCAAGATCTGTCTTCTCCGTGCTGGACAGCGAACTGAACTTCCGTGACGAAGAAGATTTTTATGCTGATGATCTTCCAGAATATGCTTGCAGGTTTATTCCTCAGTTGTTATTTGCTAATGAGTTTTCGAGTATCTCCTTTCTAGGTATTGTGGTCTGCATGATCCAAACTCAGTCGCGCTCTGCACTATTTGCAACAAATGGTTTTGTAATGGAAAAGGGAATACAGCTGGAAGTCACTTGATAAATCATTTGGTTCGTTCTGGGCACAAAGAGGTGGGTTGTACTTGTTTCTTAACCAAACTAATTTATTTGCTGTAGGTTTCGCTTCATCGTGATGGACCACTGGGAGAAACGCAGCTAGAATGTTATCATTGTGCATCAAAGTATTTTTTCAATTATTTTTGTTCTCGGTTGACTTATTTTTTTATTGCAGGAATATTTTCATGTTGGGGTACATCCCTGCTAAAGCCGATTCAGTAGTGGTGATTCTTTGCCGGCAGCCATGCGCTACGCAAACGGCCATAAAAAATGTGAATTGGCACGCTGATGATTGGAAACCCTTGGTATAATTTTTCCGACTATAGTCCTGCCAAGTTTTAAGATCTTGCATAATTTTTTCCAACTTTCAGATTCATGACCGACAACTTCTGCCTTGGCTTGTGAAGGCGCCATCAGAACACGAGCAACTTCGTACTCGGCAAGTAAGTGCAGCGCAAATTAATAGATTGGAAGAGTTGTGGAAAGAATTGCCTGACGCCACTTTGGAAGATCTTGATCGTCCTGGAATTGATAACGAGCCAGAGCAAGTCTGTCTGCGTTACGATGATGCCTCTCATTATAAGTACGAATATTTTTTAGTCACCTTGTTATGATAAAAAATGCTTCCATTTTACAGGCGTATTTTCAATCCTTTGGTCGCCCTGGAGGCAGATTATGATCGCAAAGCAAAGGAAGCACTTAACTGTCCCGTTGGTCAAGGTAGCAGCGTTTCTTATACAACATGATATTGAATAGTATTACTTTAGTACGCTGGGATATTGGACTAAATAAAAAAGTTAATGCCACGTTTCAATTGCCAGAGTTTAGAGATGGAAGTAAGTTTTTGATCGGTTTTTCTGACAAGAGGTGTTCATTTTAATAAAATTTTAGATTGGAAACTTATGATAGGAGACGATCTTCGATTGAAACACCACCAAACAGTTGATGGCAGCGAGTGGACTGCAGAGGGTCGAATAATCAAAGTACCTGATAGTAAGTTCTTAGTTTATTCTCTGAGCTTTTAGATTTATTTTATCTTGCCTTTTTAGACCACAGTGATGAATTTGTTATGGAGATGTTCTCAAGCACCAACAAGATTCCGACGGACAAAAGAACAAATTTTATTTGCGAATTTGTTTGGAATAGCACTTCTTTTGAAAGGTGATTTTTCTTTGATTTGGTGGTGTAAAGGCTTTTTCATTTCTAGAATGTTCAAGGCTTTGTCTCGGCTAGAATCTCGTGAGAGATGTGTTTCGCAGTAAGTACTGATGTTTTTGTCTTTACTTTGTTATCTTACCGTTTTAGGTATATATATCACAAATTGATGGGTCATGAAATTGACGACATCCTCTTTAAAATGGCTTTACCAAAGAAGTTTAGGTAACTTTATAGAGCTTCGTGGTTGTGAACGCCTTTCCTTAAATTATTTTCAGCGCACCGGGGCTTCCTGAATTGAATCACAGTCAAATTGCTGCGGTAAAGGCCGTTTTGCAACGGCCTTTGTCTTTAATCCAAGTAAGTGATTGTAACTTTTTTTTTCGAGGGGCATAGTAATCTTTGAAAGTTTAGGGGCCACCTGGAACCGGTTTTTTTTGTTAATATTTGTTCAGTGCTTTCTTACGCCGTTATCTTTGTTCAGGAAAGACAGTGACTTCCGCAACACTAGTGTATCATCTTGTAAAACAAACTGGTGGTCAAGTCTTGGTTTGTGCTCCGTCAAATATTGCTGTTGATCAGCTTGCGGAAAAACTGCACAAGACCGGTTTGAAAGTAGTTCGTTTTTGTGCTAAGGGCCGCGAGACGGTCGATAGTCCTGTTGCTTTTCTGGCTCTCCATAATCAATTGAAAGCTCTGCAATCTGGTGAGCTGCACAAGCTTATGCTTTTAAAGGTGAAGTGGTTATTTTTAATTTTGATTGTTGGTCTTAATGTTGGTGACCGTGATATCCTTTTTGCGATGCAACATTTTCTGGTATTAGCTAGATGCGATGTGCATTATTTTGGAAAGCGTGCGTGGGATTTTCTCTTTTGATATTTTTGTTTTGAGTTTGATGTGAGCTATCAATGTGTGAAATCTGATATACCGGTCGTCACGGTCTCTGCTTATTCGGGTGGTACATAATTACAAAGCTTTGTAGTGTTTTATACCCTTTAAAGCTGATAACACTAGCTTTGAGGGTAAGGAAGTATGAGGTAAGCACTGAGATTTTGATGATGAGGCATCTGCTGGATGCTGAGGATCACGGCGAGAACCTAAGCACGTGGATGCTGGCGGAATTATTTTAAGTCTATTAATTATCAATTGCTGACCGGGTGAAAAAATTGGGAAAGTGTGGAAGCTGGTTGGCTGATTGGAGTGGAGGGTGACTATGCTATTAAAATCCAATCAATCAAAGTCTGCTAATATCCAATAGAAATATTCAATCAATCAAAAAATATAATTAAAATATGTGTTCATATAAACATATGGGGGCGATCAAATAAGAGTTCCGTAATCATGTATCAGTCCAATAATACACATTTAATCATAGATTGTGACGTAAATATTAATTGTAAATTTCATCTTTTAGAATGAGGTCGGAGAACTGAGCACTTCTGACGAAAAACGTTTCATATCTTTACGAACCGCAAAGGAACAGGAACTTCTTTCGAGGGCAGATGTTATTTGTTGCACCTGCGTCACTGCCGCTGATAAGCGTCTGTCACAGAGGGAATTTCGGTGTGCGTTGATTGATGAGAGTACACAGGCAACTGAACCAGAAGTTATGGTGGCAGTCGTCAAGGGAGTTCGTCAGCTTGTCCTTGTGGGTGATCATTGCCAGCTTGGCCCTGTTGTGATGTGCAAGAAAGCTGGTAGCTCTGGCTTATCTCAGTCGCTATTTGAAAGGCTTGTGTTGTTAGGAAATCGCCCATTGCGTCTCCAAGTTAGAAGCAATTTTTTGTTAACTTTATGATTGATGAAAAACTCAGGTTCAATATCGAATGCATCCATGCCTTTCGGCATGGCCGAGCAATGTATTTTATGAAGGGAGTTTGCAAAACGGAGTAACAGAAGGTGCTTACCGTTTTTCTGTTTGAGTTAATATAAAATTTCTAGCCGAAAGGAAGCTGTCTAATGTTGGTTGGAGTTTCCCAATTACAGACAAGCCGATGATGTAATTTTATGTTTTTATGCTCCTTCACACTGCTATTTACTAGGTTCTGGAATTGCAATGGACAGGAAGAATTAAGCTCTTCAGGAACTTCCTATCTCAACCGTGCTGAAGCTGTCAATGTGGAGAAAATAACTACTCAGTTGCTAAAAGCCGGGTTTCGCCCAGAGCAGGTAAATTTTCAAGTTTTACTGAGGGGTGTCTGCCGCTCTTTTATTGTATATTTTTAGTTGGGGATAATTACGCCGTATGAAGGCCAACGAGCTTATGTTGTTCAATTCATGCAATCGCAAGGTTCTTTACACTCGAACTTATACTTGGATATAGAAGTGGCGAACGTAGATGCATTCCAGGTATCGATTGTTTGCAGTTATCTTTTAATTTAAACAGCCAGGATGACCGATAAAAAATTTAGGGCCGTGAAAAAGATATTATCATTGTCACTTGCGTGCGTAGCAATGAAAGTGGAGGAATTGGTTGGTAGTTTTAATATTCGTGAAGCTCTATTAATGATTTCTTTTTGCTAGGCTTCTTAAATGATCCTCGTCGGCTGGTTGGTTGCATGATTGCTCAATTTATTTGGAATATCTTCTGGTTTATTTTAATTTCAAAATTTAGAACGTGGCGCTTACTCGCGCTAAGTATGGTCTGGTCATTGTTGGGAATGCAAAGGTGTTAGCTAGGCAGCTCCTGTGGAACCATCTTCTTGTTATGTTTAAGGAAAAAGATTGCCTGGTCGAGGTAGGTCGCTTTTTTTTTCTTGCATTTGCTAGGAATCATAATTTGTTTTTCAGGGTCCGCTTAACAACCTCAAAAGCTCTCCAATTACTTTTAGCATGCCGAAGCCTCTGACCGCTGAAATAACAACTGGGTCGAAGTTCATGAGCCGGGCAATGCATTCGTTGAAAGAAGCTGCCATGAAGCCCTACTCAAAAGATCATCATAATCAGGGACGAGGCGTGAATCATTTGCGGGGTTATACGTTTAAAATTTTTTCCGGACAATAAGAAACTTAGTTTTAGATCCCCAGGGAATTATTTATCCGAACGCCATGGGAAAGATGAATATTCCTATTCCAATTCACATGTTTTCCAATTTAATGCCTCCAGCGCCGCCAACAATTCATCCAGGTAGACATGATTATCGCGCGTTTTCCACGTTTGTTAACCGACTTTAGGAACTTATCCGGCATCTCAGTCGTCGTTCTCACAAGCTAGTGTTTACGGTCAGATTTTTTTCTTTTTCAAACATTCATTTTTTCGACTGAGGGTGATAGTGGTTGGTGATTGATAATGGGTTATTTTTTCTAAGATACCTTATCCTCTCTGATAGAAGCGCCAACCTTTTAATTTTTGCACCATCCCTGAGGCGGTCCTTTTATTAGAGAGAGAATCCCTGTATTATACAGGCTCTTCCATTTTGCAATCTACATGCTTCAAAAAGTAGCACGAGATTGCTTTGGCATAAGTGTCAGCCCGTCATTTTTGCGCTTGTTTTTTTCTATGGGAAAACTTTTGCTTCGTCTTCTTATCACTTTTTTGCTGTTAAGGTATGTCTTCAATTTTTTAATGATTCAGGCAACCGCAGAAGAAAAGTTGACGATATGACAAGTGATGTTGAACGAACAGATGTCGAAGACAATTAAAAATTGGTGTCACGCGAGCACTAAGAAACATGTCGTCCGGCCGAATCTTCTTCTTTGAAAAACGTTGTTTAGTTATGCGTTATTCAATGTTGTCATCAGGGAATGTATCTAGAAGAGGTATCGTAATAAACGTTTGGTGGCCTGCGTTCGGTAACCTTGTAATTAGAATCATTCGATATTTTGTACGTGGCGCGGGGATGCCTTAATCGTTGGTTGTGGCCGTTCAATTTCTGAGTTCCTACGTATCAGGAGGATTTCGTGTAGAACAAAGTAAACAAGTTTTCCTTATAATTTAAGTATTTAACACACATACAGGGTTCCAAGTACTCTCATTTTTCAGAAACTTTCTAATTTTGAGCGGAAAAATGTGATTTTTTTTGTTCTTATTTCGGGACTTTATCTGATTTTGGTTAAATTTTCTGTTTTTTTTATTTTTTCATTGCTCTTAAACTGTTTTTTCAAAAAGCTTGACTTTTATTTTCGTTTAGTCATTCTCTGGGAATGATGACGTCTAAGAAGTGTTTTTTTTTCAAGCCCCAGTATAGAAAACTCGAGAGAAATAAGAAGAGAAACAAAAGCAAGGTGAAATAATACCAATTTTAATTTAGTTTGTTAAAGTTTGTTGCTCCTAGTTTCATGCTGTTTCATCCAGTGGACAGTATTGATGGCGGGTGGATGTCTCGCAAACTTTAAAACTTTTCTTTGCCTACACTAATCACCATTTTTAGTTTTTTAGTCTACTACTACATTAACTATTTTGCGTCGATTGAACGGAAAAACAAATACATACGGCCCTGAAACAGATCTGACCAAAAAGCTGAAAATCAAAACAAAAGAGACGATTACCGAAGGATAATGTAAGAGCGCCACCAAAAGCTGGAAAACCGTTAACACAATGCCGAAAGTCAAAAAAAAATAAATAAAAAATTTACAAAGGTCACAGTTAGAAGACGGCAGCAAAGACACATGTTTATCGTATGCACTAACTCTGATAGATATAGTGTTTAGAAAAAAAATTGTAAAGTTAAATTAGCCACAATAAGTAGATTGAATAAGTGGTATTTATTTCATACACATTTATGGGTTTTTTCCACGTAGATTGCGCGAGATAGCACCCTTTTTAAATATACCCCTCCTTTGAGAAAATAAATTAAAAGGTCTCCAAAAAATTAAAATTAAAAACTACGGAGAAGCTATTAGAGCTGTTATTAAACAAGTGGATTATTTTTTTTGCAGGACAAAGTCAAAATATATGGCCTCCTCCTACTGCAGAATTCAGTCAGCGAAACAATAAGTCCTATGAAAGTGGAAAAAGACACCAGGGAGACAAGGAAGCTAGACCTTCTGAAAACTTCAGCTCACAAGCTAATTCCCAGCAAGAGGGTTTCTTCTCACAGGATGTCTTCTAAAAGTGTGTTTTATTGTTCCTGGAACTTCTGATTCAACCAGACGAAAGGGGCGTTTTCGACAAGCGAAACGAAGTGGAAGAAAACAATGAGTCTAAAAAGATGTTAGTGTAATTCCTTGGATTGTTTTGTTTCGGTGGGACACCTTTTTTTTGTTTGGTGGATTTAATAAATACATTTATTTGTTAGCTATTGCAAAACAACTTACAGTAGAAATCTATTTACATATCGCCGGTACATAATCATAACTATGTCAAACATCTTCGCAAGCAGTATAAGACATTTGGATTGATAATTTTTGATATCTTCTTTTTATTGTTAGCTACCAGAAAGGACACCAGCCGATGTAGCACTGACACAAATTGTCATTGAGAGTGGCCTGTTCAATCAATCGACTGACTTGCTCGGGCACACTCATTTCAGTGAACTGGTTGAAGTCTCGACCATAGAGTTTGGCTTTGACTCGATTGATTGCTTCGTAGTCACCTCCTCGCCGAAGAGGACCCACACCAGGCAGTTGTTGTTCGTTTCGCTCCACCACCCCACCCTCCTGGATTGGTCGTTTTCCATCGCCTGAGAACAAATTTGCAGAAAAAAAACGAAAATTATTTGGACCAACCCGCTGGGAACTTCCAATTCAGCACGGGATCATAGATGAATGCTTCAAGCACAGCCAAAATGCTGTCGTTACTGTTTCTTAGGAGGCGGAGCACCCGCTCACATGTCAATCTGTAATTTTAAAAGGCATTTGTATAGAAATTGAATAAGTTTACCGGTAATTGCCTTCTATGCCAGTCACTTCCATTGCCTGAAAATTTTTTTTTTTGTTTTTACATTTCTTCAAAAAAGAAAAACACCTGAATGAGCATTCGAGTGAGTCGAAATGGAATTTTCTCAGGATACTTCTCACGCTTCATAGCCACCTCAAAACAATCCCCAAAGTCAACATGCACAATTTTACCAGACAAACGATCGAGCATCAGGTTTGACGGGTGTCTGTGATAAAACGAATGTTTACAAAAGTGTAAATTTTGAAAATTTTTTGAAAATTGCTTTGGTCCCCCCTGTGCTCCAAAATATACCAAATTTCGAAAATTCATAAATTCATCCAAAACAGTTCTTCGTCTTTAAAATTCTTGTTAGAAAACGTTAGAGGTGATAAATAGTCACTTTTGCCTTACAAAATGTCAAAAGCGAATTTTTCGAAAATTTGGTATTTTTTAGAGCACAGGGGGGACCAAGGCAATTTTAGAAAAATTTCCTAAATTTTTTATTTTTTGCATGATATGCCAAAAGAATTCTTATAACATGCTGAATGTATTGCAAAAAACAGTTTGTAAAAATTCGCCCTGGAAAAAAAGTTATGGCCTCTTAAAGTGTTCCGAAAAATTGAATCAGCCTCTATTTACAGGTTGGCCCAAAATGCACTTTTTTAATAAATGTAGTTTGCGGCGTTGACTTTTTTATTCATCAGCATCAGTCGACCTTAGTTGTGTGACCACTTAAAGGAAATCCCGTTTAAGAAATCGCGACTTGAGTGGCAATATGACTTCAGTATTTTTTTATTGACGAATAAAAAACCGCAGTGCCACAAACCATATGAATTAAAAAATATTGCATTTTTGAACAATTCTACAGCTTAGTAACCTGTCTCCCAGTCCAAGAATATAGCCAACCATGGACATGCATGCCATGGAACGAGTATAGTTAGTCCTTCTGTCAAACCATACTTCAGAACTAAAAAAATAAAGATAAATGGGCAAAAAAATGAAAATGATTTACTTTGGCGATTTCATCCACAGAGCTTGCCTAAAACTCAAAATTTAACTTAAAAAACGGCTTCTATATCCAGTCCTTTAAAACCAGTGCTTTAACGGCACCGGTGCCCGGTGCGTTGCCGGTGCCGGATAAGTTATATTTAGAGCATTGCTTTGGACTTGATGTATTGGGGTGGTGCATAATTAACGTCGGTTTTTTACCAGAGAATGTGACATTGTGTTTTTGGCCTATGTTCTGCTGGTGCCTTCTGGACATGTTATATACCAAAATGTAGCCTGGACTATAAGCTATATTTTGATATATAACATGTCCAGAAGACACCAGCAGAACATAGGTCAAAAACACAATGTCACAAACACATTCTCTGGTAAAAAACCGACGTTAATTATGCACCACCCCAATATATCTACCTTGTTCTCTGTAATAGAACCATACCCCCTGATTCAAATCGTGTTTTTGGCATTGTGTTTTCAAGCTACTTTTTGGAGACAACTCCCAAGCAAGTTACCACTCAAATTGTAGCTTATTGTTTTAGCTATAAATTGGGTGCTAACTTGCTTAAGACTTGTTTGGAAAAAAGTAGGCCAAAAACACAATGCCAAAAACACGATTTTGAATTAGGGGAGGGTTTGGTTCTATTAGAGAGAATACAGTATTCTACCTCAAGTCATCTCCAGTGGTTGTTCTGAGAGTCTCTTCAAAGACCTCCACCTTCTGCATTAAAGTCACTTTTTCGATGTCAACCACCAACTTCTAAATCAAATACAGCTATAATTGAAGTTTTTCAGTTAGAGAAGCATTCTTGCCTGCATTTTCATGTGCTCTTCTGACAACACAATCTTCTTCTTTTCTCTATAGTCTTTGATCAAAGCATGTAGAGTATCACAGTTGGGCAACCATCCAATCAATCCACTACTTTGGCTGAGCGTAGTGATGGAATAGCGCTACAAATAGAGCTTTATTATAAAATATAAAGCAGCAAGATCACCTGAATTGTCAAATTTCGGCGACAAGTGTCTGCCTCCCTGAGGATTAGAGAGTTGACTAGACCAAATAGTTGCATCACCCTTTCATCCATTCTGGGGTCTTCATGCCCTTTGAGCAGGAAAGCATATTCCTTTCCGTCACTTCCTGAAAATTTTGGAAATATATCAAAAATATAGGCTAATACCAGCAAAGCTTTTAAATTAGTGCCCACCTCTCATGTGCACTTTCCTGGGCCTCTGCTTAGTTATGATCACTTGCAAATGGCTGTGAATGGAGGAGATGGTGATCAGTGGACTGGCCGGATCATAAGTTCCGGGCACACAGATCTCCAAGTTTTGAGCAGTAACCAGTCTAGGCGCAATGTACGACAAGTCTAGGGCAGTCATTTGGCGGAGTTGGGTGGTCATTCGCTTGAAGACCACAAAGTAGAGATCCCAAGCAGCCTGCATCTCTTTGATGTTGTTTGTGCGGTGGAAGGCCTCACAGTGCTCATACGCATCCTTTAGCTCTTTGTAGTAGGTCTGCAAGTTAAATACACGTCATCTTAATTCTGCCTTTTAGACTTTTGAGCAGACTAGAGACGAGAATTTAGGAATATTTGAGGGAACAAAACACGAATACTTTGAACTCTTTATTCATTTGGTATAGGATACTTTGTTGTGTACCACCCAAATGCTAAGCCAGTAATTATCTACTGTGTGATTCGTGGTGACAAGGTCAAACTCCAACATCATGCTCTCAAGCAATGCACTTGTCGTATGAAACTGCACTTTTGTCAACTATTAAGAAATTGTATTTGGGCAAGTTTTAATTGATGCATCAGCCGATGCTATCAGACATCGTCAATGGGCAGTTCCTCTTCCACAAGAAACAGACTTAAATCGCTACCAGATAATAGCAATTGGAACGGCATCACACAGCAACACCCCCAAATTTGTTTGGTTTTTTTTCGCCACCAAAATGACAAAATCAACAGCTAAAAATGGCCGCCAGCTTCAAAACAAAAAATTACATCGAAATTTCTTTAAAACATGTCTAACTCAAATATTCACATTGGTGCACAACCACATATTATGTGTACCGTATTTGCTCTAATAAGCAGACACCCCTAGATTCAAAAAAATATGTTTGTGGCATTGTGTTTTTGGTCTACCGTAAAACCTCTAATTATACCCCCCCCCCCAATTCAAAATCGTGTTTTTGGCATTGTGTTTTTGACCCACTTTTTTTAGGTGTCTCTCGGGCAATTTACTACTTAACTTGTAGCTTATTGTCTTAGCTACAATTTGGGTGGTAAACTGCCTGAGAGACACCTGGGAAAAGTGGGTCAAAAACACAATGCCAAAAACACGATTTTGAATTAGGGGGGGTATTATTAGAGGTTTTACGGTTAACAAAAAAAAAATTGAACAAAAGCTGCAAAAAACAACAATAATTAATAATCAAAGTATGCTCCGTTATTTTCGGTCACTTTCTGCCATTATTCTTCATGTCTGTAGATCCCATTGTGGTACCAATCTCGGCCCACGTAGATCGCACCATACACGCAACTGAACTTTCTTGGCCCGAAAGTCCTTTCTGAGCGTCTGTTCAGGCTTCTGGCTTCTGACCGGGCGATCTCCACTCGCCATGGCACTCATCGTTGACAAAAGCGATCCCCTTCTCATCACAAGCCTTGACTCAACGACTTCTTCGAGTCTAGACCCGACGATTTCTGGCGAAGTGGCATTGAGCGACTGGTCGAAAGGTGGGAGCAGGTCGTAAGCAATAATGGAGAATACATAATTGGTACATAGTTGCTATTTGTCATCAAAAATTGCTAAATAAAAAACCGCAAAAACTTATTTATTAAGCCAATAGGTTATTTATCCTCTTTTCATTTTATTCTCCTTTTTATTGACCAAAGTTCTTAAATTCTTTGTCAAAGTAGAGAAGTGGAAAATATAAATAATATTGATGTTTCAAAAATAGCTGCTGCTGCTGCCATTCTAAAGGCATGCAGCAAAGGAAACATTAAAAGAGGCAAACAAAATGGCAAATTGTCTCCCTCAAGCTTTTCTTTATGAGTTTTTCAAGGCAGTAGATAAAGACTTAGTAGTATAAGCGTCTAAAAAACTAAACAAACAGAGGTGCTACTTGCTTAATCGCCTTCTTACGCACTCCACGCAAATGAGACCTATTTGAGGAGGAGGAGCAGCAGCAGCAGCTTCGAAATAAATAAGTAAGTAGACCTGAAACACAACATTTTGTTTCTCCTTTTGAAATGGGATATGCTGTGTTGTTCTTGGTTGTGTTTGTTTTTTTAATAGGGCTGTTTACACCGCCATTTAGAAATCTCCAAATTTGGATGCACTCGCCCGATAACACACGCTCAGACGTCGTTTTTTAAGCACTCAGCTCCGTATTGCTCTATTATCGGGTGAGGCAAAAGTTTGTACGCAAATTCAAACCTTATGAAATGTACTCTTTCCCACGAAGTGTTTGGTACCATTGAATAGCCCTTTCTCTCTTCTTTCACTTCATATATAATGAATTATTCATTAGGATGGAGCTGCATCGCATCGGGCGTTCGAAACTCGGCAATGGATTCAACAGAAGACTCGATCAGTGTCGACACTCATTGGACTCGGGACGATGGAGAGTGGCCACCGAATTTCGCTGAAGCAAACGTGATGGACTACTTTGTTTGGTCGGAACTGGAGAAGAGAGCGTGCTTAGAGCCTCACTTAGCCATCGCTGATCTCAAAGAGTGGTTGCAACGAGAATGGAGACGTCTTCCACTGGATATGATAAAGAAAGCGATCGACTGCCACAGAATACGTGTACCATCCCCCTTAACCCATTTTAATGCCCTAAAACGGTATTTATTGCATTACACAACAATTTAGAAAGGCGGATGTGTATAATTTGAGTCAGAAAGAGTAGTTCCAATCTGTGAATCAGCTTCCACGTCTAAACCAAAAATTGTCCAAGTCAGGAAAGTAATGTTGGTAAATATGGGAGAAGGATCCAGGAGCAATAGCACCCCCTTTCCAGTAGTCAGAACCAAACTCACCTCGCCATCCAGCTTTTTGCTGTGCAGTCCGCAGATAAAAGCAACCGCAGTGGGGCAGCAGCCACACCCCCAACAAGAGGAAATGCCTGCCCCGGACCGAGAGCCACCCAAGCCTCCGTCAGCACTCAGTTTGCCTGTGGTGCCACAAACCCCTGCACCCTTCGCATTCAGTGTGGAGCCGAATAGAGCTGCTTTCACCACTGAAGGAGGGGTTTCCAAGTGAGTTAAGGGGCAATACTTGTTGAACACAATGAGAATGTCCCAAATTTGAATGCAGGACCTTCTCTTATGGGCCCTATACGACAATGAAGTCGACTTGACCCCTTTCCGTACTATTGGGTTGAGCAATAAGTTTTTGCGGTTTTTTTAGCACTTTTTGATGAAAAATAGCAATAATTTAATCAATTATGTATCTTCCATTATTGCCTACGACCTGCTCTCACCTTTCAACCAGCCAGTGGTTGCAGATGATCTGTTGAGTAGAGCCCATCTTCTCGCCCAATTCCCTTGGGTTTGACACCCATCCTCCTCCTCCAACAAGGCCCGAAGTTGGTGTTCGTCAAAGTTGGATGGCCTACCGGTGTGGGGGGTGTCTTCAAGGTCAAAATTGCCATTTTTGAATTTTACCATACCAGTACTGAGCTGTCCTTTCTGGCATAGATACCTGTCCCTATCCTCTCGGCGGCTTTTTGACCCTTATTAAAGGCTTCAAAAAGGAGTTGTCGAAAGAGTTGTTTTTGGTCAACGGGGCTGGCCATTTCAAAGTCCAAAAAATGGGGTAAAATTAGTGAAAACAAAAAAAAAACGACGATAACACTGTGATAGAGTAGCTCGCACACTTTCAAATGCTATACCAAGCTTTTCAATGTGCTCAGGCAATCGTGGTGAGACAAGCAACCAAACAAAACGGTAAAAACTTATTGCTCAACCCAATAGAAGGTTGGTTTTTGGGAAAGTCGACAATTTCCCAATTTTGCCTTGGGGGGAACCAGGGTAAACAATATACCGTATAACCTCTATTAATACCTCCCCCTCTCCCGTCACCACGGTCGGTGGTCAACCATTTTTCACGGCTCAACCAGCCGATAATTAGGTACTGACAACATACTGAAAAATATAGCCCCGAATCTCAGCCACATTTTTGAGTATGGTTATAGCTGTATTGCCTACCTTGGCCCCTCAAGACAAGACTGTAAGATTTTTGACTTCCCCAAAACCGCTGTTCTAGGACAAAGAGGGGAGAAAAATAGCCATTTAAATTTGGGCAAATTTCATTATAGGCAAAATTTATGGTCCTATGAGCAGTTGGTTTAGGCTAAACTGAACGGTTGCTTTGCAGACACATGCTGATGAACCACTCCACAGACCGACTGGCCATCAAAGTTAGGTGCAGCAACAACCAGTTCTTCAGGGTGAATCCAGTGTACAGCTTCTTGGACTGTGGAGCCATTTTAGAGCTAGAGATGATCAGGCTCCAGGGAGGATTGCCTAAAAAGGATGTGCTCCAGGTGGGCTTGCTTCACACTTGCTTATCCATCTTGGCTTATCCAGGTTTGATTGTATAAAAATTTGAGGACAATTGCAGTTGATTTATGTGGTGTGCCGAGACAACGACTCAGACGCTTCTCAGCTGTTTACGAAGAAAGCCAAAACCAGGAGTCTGATTATTCCACTGACAACCATCTAAACACCCTCTACATAATATTTTATTGCACTATTGATTTGGTCAGCAAAGAGTAGGAAAAGCACAATAAAGGAATTAAAAACAATTTCTGGCAGAAGCACTTGCAGCTGGCAAATATTGCCGTCTCAAACCGCCTATTCTATTAACTCTGGCCGACTCAGTGGATCGGCCAAAGTGGGGAGACGCAACCGGATGGATAGACTGACCGTGATTTCTTTCTGAGGCCCGTCTCACCAGCTCGGAGGCTGGTTGCGAGGGTTCCTGTTGAATGAATTGCCGGAAAAGAGTATCGCTTTTGAAGTCCACACTGTAGTCTCGCTTATTGCTGGCATCTGCAAATGGTGCATATTAAAGTAGTAAGGCTTGGGTAATATTCAGCTAACATCTGGTCCTCTTTCCACTCAACCGCTTGACAAATGCCAAACCTGTGTCATAGGTGTGCAGTCTAGCCGCCGCTAGAGTGGAAGACTGTCGCCCAATAGACATACTCTGACTGGAATATTGGTTGATAGGTGTGGGGAAGACAGTCTTGCTGCATCTTGTGTTCAGCCTTGCATCCAAATAGCTTCTGCAATTTTCATTAAGCATGTTACCGTATTCTCTCTAATAGAACCACATCCCCCCCCCCTAATTCAAAATCGTGTTTCTGGCATTGTGTTTTCAACTTTCTTTTTGGAGACAGCTCCCAACCAAGTTACCACTCAAATTGTAGCCTATTGTTTTAGTTATAAATTGGGTGGTAAATTGCCTAAAACTTATTTGGAAAAAGTAGGCCAAAAACACGATTTTGAATTGAGAGGGTGTAGTTCTATTAGAGAGAATACGGTAATGGATCGCAGGAAAAAGCGATGTAGTGAAACGACTTCTTTCGACTTGTCATCTACAGCAAAAACCTTGATATAACGAGCTCCCTGGGCACTAGCCAAAATGTTCGCTATATCAAAGAGGCCAAAATAGTAAGTTAGAGGAGAATAGAGGCAGTATTGGGAGAGGAAGGGAATGATAGGCGATCACCAACTTGCAGTTCCATTCATCCGTCTCCCTTACTGAACCAGGCCAAAAAGTGACTCTAGATGCATTCTCTTATCAAGAGTACTGGTCGGATTCATTTCGCAGGTATGTGTGTGCACACATCTCTAACTCTCAAGCCCCCGTTCGCGGGGCGACGGGGCTTGGAGTTGAGATGCGCACACAAGCATACCTTGTATGCACATATTATGCGTAATAAAAACATTATGTATTAATTTTGACTATAATCTGAATGGGGGGGGGGCTTCAAGTACGCGAAAAATTATAAGTTTGACCGAAAATAAACCCTAGAAAATATAGTTAAGCCTCACCCCTCCTCAAAGCACTTACCCATTCTTTTTTGTTAGATTAGAGTCATCAGCCCTCTGCTCCTGCCAATTATTACCTAAAAACAAGCTCCAGTAAGCTATAGCTCTCAATCCTTTTTTTCTAAATCCTAGGATTGTCTAAATTCGCGCAAAGATTGAAATGACCGAATATTCGCGCGAATATTCGGGTTGTCCAACCCTAGTGGCCAAAAAAATGGGGTAAAATTAGTGAAAATAAAAAACGACGACAAGAATGTGATAGAGGAGCTCAAGCGCCTTTAAATGTTATACAGTCGAGTCTCGATTTAGTATAGGTGCTGGGGACCGGAAAAAATATACACTAAATCGAGACTACACTAAATCGAGACTACACTAAATCGAGACTACACTAAATCGAGACTACACTAAATCGAGACTACACTAAATCGAGACTACACTAAATCGAGACTACACTAAATCGAGACTACACTAAATCGAGACTACACAAAATTGAGACTCGACTGTATTACGCTTTGCAATGTTCAGGCAAGCGTGGTAAGACAAGCAATCAAACAAAACGTTTAAACTTTTTACTTCAACTCACCATTATTCTCTGACCTAGAGCTATCCAATGAGGAAGCTAAATGTTGAAAATTGGCAGATGCTGTAGTTTCTTCACAAGCACCAGTGGTAGAGTCACTGGTTGCTGCCGCTAAACTATCAAAACTGCTGGGGGAGTCTGCAGCACAGGTTTTGCTAGGGAATACACTTCCTCTGGAAGACCGCCTTTGACTAAAAAACGTCTTGTACTTTTGGCGCTTGAATTCGGCTGAGCTGTTTTTGGTTTGGGTCATTTCAGATGAGGGTAAAGGGTCAGCAATTGAACAGGTGGAATCTACGGACAAAGAAGTTGAGGCCAAGGAAGAAGGCTCTGTGGACAGGTCGCTGGACTGCTGAGCTGATGGGTGTTGCTTTTGGAGATACTGCACACGTAGAGGAGAAGAAGGTTTTCTGAATACTTTGAATAGCAATGAAAAGAAGTTTTCTCCATGCAATCAACCCTCAATTTAACAACCACCCTGACTTACTCAAGGGGGTCGTTAAATCTAGGGTTTTTGTAAAGATTAGTCAATTTTTTTTTCTGAAAACTACATTTTCACAAACATCTTAACCGAATGAATTAATATAAAGGTTGCGAGGACACACAAGAAGACTGGCTATGGTGATTTCAAGACGAGTAATGATAGGTATTCTCTTATTTATCTCAGCCGTGTCTCTTTAGGGCCGGTTTTTAACGATGTTAGTTACTATGCAAAGGAGTCTTCACCATTTTACCTCAGCCGCTTAATCACTTTATGAGTAATTCTTACACGCTAGAAACGAGAACACGGCAATTTTAGACACGTTCATAGCTGGAAAGTCAATTTTCTCGAAAGCAACTTTAAAAACTAATTTAGCTTTTAGTCTGTCTTTTACTAGAATCCATCTCGCAAATAAGTCTATTCGCTCATCTCTAACCTTCAAAGCCTCGTGGACTCCCAAAGGGCTTGGAGGCTTGAGATTGACATGCCCGCGCACGCATACATTCCTGAGACATAAATCACTTATATGAGACTAGATGCATAAGACACTATGCATACCAAAATATCTTTATGAGGTACGGCTGCGCTTAAGTTACTTCTAAATACGTATCCCAATATGCCCTGAATGGTCCAGGAGCACGGACTCTTATATTAAATATATAGCTTCATTACTGGGTTCATAAAGTAGTGAACAAAGCGTAGAGAAATATTTTATACATATTTTTCGATTTATATCCACTGACTTCTCAAATAAGCTCTGGGAGGCAATATTCAGAGCAGACTTCACCCTTGGAAACCTTGGAATGTAGCCACCCATTGTTGAGAGTAATAGCTTCCGCCTTGAGCTTACGAGCAACCAATGGAAGATTGTGCGCCGTGAATTCATGCATCTCGTCCACTTGGTACTCCGAAGAAACAAATTCAAGACGAGGAGCATAGTCAACTAAACACCGGCAGTGAAGGATCTCAATCAAGAGGAAGGAGACAAAAATTACCAGGCTTGGTGTTCAATTCCAACAGTTGATAGAAAGAAGCAATTCTGTCGTCACTGCGGCAATGATGAAGCATAGAGTCGTAAGCATGGTCTCTGGTTTGAAGCGCCCTGTACTCAATGTCGCCATATGGAACACAATTACCGAGCTTCAGCGAAGCCATTTCCGGCACATCATCAGCAGCATTACCTTCGAAGACACAAGGCTGTGGTGATCCAACTTCACCTCGAATAAGCTTCTCTAAAAAAACACAAAATAGTAAAGGCCCTCGATGAAAGTGATACAGACTAGCGATTATCTTGCCATCCTCCTGAAAGAAAAAATCGTTCATGTCCGAAAGAGCAGTCTGACCAGCAAATTCAGAAGCGAAACTCTGAGAATCACAAGTGGAAACGCTGAGCTTTTCCATTTCTGAGAAGAGACTGGCGAGTGCTGAAGTTCCCAAAAGAATCTGAATCAGGACAAAATTCGTAAATAAGCATACAGATTGAAGCTTCGGCAGTAGAACAGCTATTCTCTTGATCAAACGAATTTCCCTCCTCGATCATCGAAGACTCAGAGTAGAAAGCATCATTTGAAGCCAAAGAAGACATCACCCTTTGAAGAAGCACGCGCTGAAAACAATACTCATATAAAAATACGAAATCAATAAATGAAAACTATAATTAGGTCATCATAGCATTAGAATCCAATAATACATAAATCTAATTATACCGTATTTTTCTCTAACAAGCATTGTGTTTTTGACCTGTATTCTGTTGAGGACTTGTGGGCACGTTACACATCAAAATGTAGCTTAAAATGTTGGCTATGTTGTAGCATATAACGTGCCCAGGAGCCACCAGCAAAATATAGTTCAAAAATACAACGTTACAAACACATTGTTTAGAATTAGAAGGGGGCGCTTATTAGAGGAATTTTTTTTAGGAAATACGGTACCATAATAAACTGGTAACAATCTTCATTATACACTCTGAAATAGTCGTAAAAATATAGAAAATGCGACTGACATACGACTCGCTACAAATTTTGACTCGCTACACTAAATCCATTTATATCCCGAAAGTTTCTTAGTACAAAGGCAAATATCCCGTAAGGAAACATTTATTTTGCAATTATGCAAGTTCTTTTTATAATCTTCTCCTTCACTTGAAAGTTTTCCTCCCTTTTTTTCCCTCTTCCTTTCCTTCCCTCTCTCCCTTTTTTCCTTTCCTTTTCATTCTAGGACTGAACATTTCATTTAAGTATATCCAAAAATAATATACCCCCAATAAACTTTTTAAGGGGGGGGGGCGGTGTATCTGAGTCATAACGTTTATGGCTCTATTTTGCGGTAGGCTGTCTTTTGTTCAGTCGATGTTATGTCCAATTCGCGGTATGGGCTTCGTTTACACGCCCTTTGGTTTCTAACTTTGTTGAAACGCCAGTCTAAGTCAGGGTCAAAATTGATGTTTAATCCAAAAAAATATTTTAGATGATTGTGATTTCTCGAAAATTTTCAAGTCTGATGAATGGCGTCTTGAGAGCTTCTTTGCATCAAAGGTCTTTTTTCTCTTTACTGTTTTCTTGTCTACGATAACGCTTTTCCAATTTTTATTATTAGGCTTCCTGCCCAAGCTTTGATGACTGAAAGAGTGCGCTGTTACAGTGGCAATCCAACCAATACGGTGCTTAATTTCGTTCCGACGCAAGAAGCTTGGGTGATTGAAAGGATGGGGAAGTTCTTCAAAATTTTGCAGCCTGTAACTTTTTTACCAGCTTTCATCTTTTTCTAACTTCTAAGTATCTTTTACAGGGTCCGAATTTACTGATACCATTCATTGACAAGATCAAGTATGTGCAAAGTCTGAAAGAAATGGCCATCGAGATCCCCCAACAGGAAGCTATAACGGTCGACAATGTCCAGTTACAGTTTGATGCTGTGCTATACTTGCGTATTACTGATCCCTACAAGGTTTGATGCTTCCATTTTTGTGTTTGGTCATTAGATATTCCGGCTTTTAGGCGTCTTATGGCGTTGAAGATCCCGAATTTGCAATCACTCAGCTCGCTCAGACGACGATGCGCTCAGAAGTGGGAAAAATCAATTTGGATACCGTTTTTAAAGAGCGTCAGCTTCTTAACTCTGCAATTGTTGGTTAGTATTTCCTCGCATTTGACTAAGTTAGTTTAATAGAATCCGTTGTGTTTCGTGTTTTTAGAATCCATGAATTCTGCCGCTGATCCTTGGGGCCTGGTTTGCCTACGTTATGAAATAAGTTATGATGGGTCCTACTTTTACGGGTTTAATACCTTGTTTTAGGAACTGTCACCATGCCGGAGGAAATTCAAAAAGCTATGAGGGTATTTTTGCAAGAAATCACACCGCTTTGACCACTTGATTTCTACTTTTAGATGCAAGTTGAAGCAGATCGCAAGAAAAGAGCAGCAATCTTGGAGTCCGAAGGTCTGCGCCAGTCCAACATGAACGTAGCAGAGGGGGAGAAGCAAGCTCGAATTTTACGTTCTGAAGCAGAAATGCAGGAGCAGATAAACAGCGCGACTGGAGTGGCACGAGCAATTGAAGTGGGTATTTTTATATAAAATACTCTCAAAAACTTTCCTGACTACCTATGACAAAAGCAGGAACAACATTTTAAAATTTAAAACCAATAACATTTTTTTATATGCAGCGGCGCCGGCGCCCAAGGTTTAGCAAAAATTTTGGGGTGTCCACCAGTGCCCATATTTGCACAGTGCTAACGCCTGTGCAAATATGCATGTAGACATCTGAAACTGTTCTAATTGTGTGTGTTTATATTTTAGCTTGAAGCGGAAGCTAGACGCCGTGCTTTGGACAAAATTTCGGAAGCATTGAATAAAACCGGGGGACAAGAAGCAGCTTCTTTGTTGGTTGCTGAGCAGTATGTCAAGGCGTTCAAGAATTTGGTAAGAATACCTAGAAAGATGTCTTAAATTTTGTTCTCCTTACCTCACTGATTGTTGAGGCTAAAGAAGCGAACACATTAATCTTGCCCTCAAGCGTGGGTGATACGGCGAATATGGTGTCTCAAGCGATGGCTATATATAAGCAAATCAATAAAGGCTCGACCTCTTCTCCGGATTCAGTTGACATGCAGAGGGAGAAAAGTAAAGGGACGGAAAATCTTGCGGGCCTTTAGTAATTATTGATGTGTATTTTGTTTGCGCTGTTGGCACGGGATTTTCTTTGTTAAGGAGCGGAGTAAAAAAAGTCCTGCATTTTTAGTGTAGATCTTTTTGTTAATTGAACCAGAGTGTTTTCAGTCATGTAATTTCGTGGATTGCAGGTTTTGGTTTTGCTATTTATTTGCTTTAAAAAAAACTAGAGAAGTTTTAAAAAGCTTTAGCACAGGGACGAGAACTAGTGAACAAGCAGGTGGCAAAAAGGATTACGGTTCACCGGTTTATTTTAATCTGTGTGTAGTTTTAGGACAACATGTGGAGCCAAAAGTTTTTTTTTTGAAGTTATTAAAGCCGGAATTGTAAAAACTTACAATGCGGCTAACTGCTTTCTGGCAAGCCAGAGGCTTTGGCACTCCCGGCTAACTTCAGAACTTTGGACAGGATTTTGAAGCAGTTGGATGGTCTCTTGTCGAAGCAACATTTTTCTCGCATTTTCACTCTTGGAACGGTGTTTTTCCAGACATTTTCGGGTATCTGGCCTATTTGCTTGTTGTTCACTTCTGCAGTTGGTTGATTGATGGTTGGCTGAAGCGGGATGGAAAACTGAATAGCTCCTGTCCTCCATACTTTTTGCCTGTAAAATAAATTCATTTCATTGGTGGCGCAGCTCTCCGCAGTCAGGTTTTGAATTTTTAATGAAGTGCTAGCTTAAGTTTGATACACCTGTATGTGTTTGTATTTTTTCGTGTTTATGTATCTTTTAGAAGTGATTTTAGTGAATGATATCGAAGTTCAAGTCGGAAGATGGCTGGACTCGCACTTTTCTCAGAATCTGAGTTAATTCCATTTTAGTAACTAAAATTACCTCCATTGGTGGCGAAAGCAGCGGAAGTCACCATGATGGAGCGAAACTCCTATTAAAATGCAGAAGCCAAGTGTAAACAACCGCCCGCGCGTTCCGGTGGATAAAGAGGTTAATTGAACACACAAATATAGAAGCCAATTAATCCGGCGAGAATTAGGTGTCGTCACGAAGACTAATTGCATAAAGAATCTACGGTATGCATGCTGTTGGGAAAGGAAAAGGTATAATTTCGGTTTTGAAAGGTTCATTTTTACAAGGTTTTGATTTCTAGTTGGGTTGTGTAAATAAACAAAACATAGTGAAACAGTCAAAAATTCAAAAATACATCAAATGCTTGGAAAAGGCCTTCCGTCTCCTAAAAAGCATTGCTGCTCAATTTTGTGAGGTGGGTAGAAATCGAAATTATTCCCAAGGAAAAACCAGAGGCTATTTTTGGATGACAAGATTTTGACCATACGTTTGTCCATTAGGATCCATCACATACAAAAGCTCTCGTATAAATTTCTTAACTACGAGTTTGTTTGTGTTTCTAGTTCTCTTGCCGAGAAAAAATCTCAACGAGAACACTTGTTAAACAACTTCAAGAAATATTATTTTTTTACTAGCCTGTCTTTGAGTCCAAAGAAGTGAAGGAGCAAGCAGAGAGGGATGTTGGTTTGAAAGCGGTGAAACCATATAATTTAACTTAGGAACAGCTGATTTTACATTATCACGAGGAATAGAAAGAGCATTTGCCGTCGTAGAAGCCAATCGCTGGCCAAAAATAGCAGGAGGAGGAATAGCTTTTCTGTGCCAAGTCTAAAAGAATATAATCGTCAGCTAAAAAGGTGGCTTTTTTAAGAATAAAAAGCTTGCATTAGTTGGCAAAGTATTTGGATTAGGTGGGTAATAATCGGGAAGTTGGAATTGTTCTTCTTTTCCAATTCCACATTCACCGCTGTCTTCCATAGATTCCTGTTGAGCATAATAAGCATCCGCATTGTTATTACAGGAACGAGAGTAGAAATGACCTCGATTGTATATTCTCTGACTTTTTTGAGGCAAAGGCGATGAATTCTGTAATATATTTATAAACTAGGGAGTTTGTTTGACAAAGTATTGACCTGTTTACAAGGTGAACTAATCCTAGGAGTTTGATCAATAGCACTGTAGCGATTAGCAAGGAAAGAAGCTCTACGGTTGCGGCCAAGTCTATCAGATGAGCTGGAATATAAATCATATTGGTGGACATCCGAAGGCACCATCTCCAATTCATGACCTGTTGTATCAATGGTGATTGACGGGGCTAACAACGAGGAGCACATTTGAGCGGTAGCAGACAGTTTAGACACCACTTGACGACCCTTAAAAAGATAAGTTAATTGGAATACATATCCTTTTTTACCAGTTCGGCAAATTTCTCATTGCTTTTTACCGACCTAAAATTTGACGAGATGTGTGTATATCGAGTTTGGAATTTACCAATCTTTGTACAGCCTCAAAGTTGGACTGTATTGAAAAAACAGATTCACACCTCGAATTTTACATTCTGGAAACACTAATTTCAGTTAATTGCTATTAGATTTTGCAGTAAAAGTTTTCCAGCACTTTTTTGTCCACTAGCTCTACGAAGAGTGTCTTTTGCCTATGCTTTTATAAGCAGTGGCAAGATATTGTGGCAGCAGTGGCGGAAGCAGCAGCTGTGTAAATTCAAGCTGCTGTTGAGGAAGAGACCAGCAGTACAGCCTGCTGCTGAATCATTCTGCCATGCCATCATATAAATAGTCCAAAAAATAAAAAGATTTTGCAGCAATGTGGAAGTGAAAGAGTATTTCCGTGCGGGACATTGTTTTGTATTCTTTCTTAATTTTTTTTTTTATTATTTTTTATTAACACTAGGAAGATGTTGCAGTTGGACCCTTCTTTAGTAAATACTCCTGTGTAATATAAAACTGGTAGCCATTTTTTTTTGGCTTGTATTTACCGTACTTTCTCTAATAAAGCCCTACCCTTGATTCAAAATTGTGTTCTTGGCAGTCTCTTTTTTACCCACTTTTTCCAGACGAATCTCAGGCAATTTACCACCCAAATTGTAGCTAAGGAATAAGCTAGAACTTGGTTTGTGAGTGGGTCGAAAACACCATGCCAAGGACACGATTTTAAATCAAGGGTGGGGCTTTATTAGAGAAAATAGGGTGCGTTGACGTCTCTTCGACTTTTCTTCATTAAATTTTGCCTTGGTCCCCCTGTTGTCTTATCTATTTTGAATGAGGACAGTTGGCCGTGATTTTTAAAATCTGTTTTCCCTGTTTTGGTTTGTCTTGCAAGGAACTTTCACAAGTTTGGGTGTTTCTCCATGCATCAACCAGACCAATTGGATGTCCATTTGGTGTGTTTGCTGGTCGTCTTCTAGCTCTGGCTTCGGCCATCTTCTCTGTCTTTGCTGGTCGTCTTCGAGCTCTGGCCTTCAACTCTCTTCTCTGTCTTTGCTGGTCGTCTTCAAGTTCTGGCCTTCGGCTCTCTTCTCTGTCTTTGCTGGTCATCTTCTAGCTCTGGTTTCGGCCATCTTCTCTTTTGCTCTAATTTTCAGTCTTGTGTAAAAAAAAACTGTTTATGTGAAGCGCTAAAAGTGGTATGCATTTCCAAATAAACAGCATACGTCTTACTATCTTTATATATAAGCAGTGCGGAGTAAATAAAAAAAAAACTCGACTTCTCGGCTTGTTTTGCAGGAAAGAATGCTATTTTGCAGTGCTTGCAACGCTCTGTACTAAAATCTATATATAGCTGGCATGCGACACAACAGCACACCAGGAAGAAAATGAGAATATCAACGCCTCATCCCTGTCAATATCGTGAAAAATAAATGCAATAGAATCAGTGTGAACAGCTCGCAGGCAGGCCCCCAATTTATTATTATTTACATGTTCTTCTTCATATTCACAACTAAACGACGTGTTGTTAACCACTTTTTCTCACCACTTTTCTAAATTTTTGGTTTTTCAAGTATGTTAGCTTAGTGGTAACTTAAAAATTTAAAACTTTTGGTCAGTGGACTACACTACAGACTCCTTTTAGACTTTGTCTACTCACTTTCCTTAATGATCTTTTTGATAATCTTTTTTTAAATTTTGATTCTGGTCAGTTGATTGATTGTTCGAAAGAGGTGGGCTGTTTACCCTAAGCCTAAGTCTTAGTTGTGTTTATAAGGTTGTTTGGCGCTACTAGTATATACCCTCCATAAGTTTTTTAAAAGTGTTTGAATCCATTTTTAAGTCTATTTTATGCCAAAAAAGAAACAAATAAAACTATTTTAACGGGTTTCAGGGCTGCATAGGGGTGGGGAAGGGACAAGTAAGGGGCCGTAGAAGATCTTGAACATAGTTTTCCTTACGAGGACCTACCGCACAAAGAAGCTTTGCATGCATGCTATTTTCATGCATCCGGAGCTGCTTCTCGAGTGATTTTTCTCTCAGGTATGAGTAAGTGCGCATCTCAACTCCAAGCCCCCGTGCCCTCGTAAGGGAGTGAAGCGGGCTTGAGAGTTAGAGATGCGCGCACACACTTACCTGCAAGACGAATTCGAGCAAGATTCTTAAGAAAAAAATGCATTTCAGGCCTTTCTGCCATAGTCCACTGAGAAAAACATGGTAAAAGGGCAAACGGCGAAAAGAGTGTACAAATGGCTTGCAGAAAAAACTGCCTTAATCGCAAGGAACAGATTTGCGCACAGTCTTACTGTGAACAAAGAGCTGTTAATTTGGGAAAATAGTCTTATCGGGACAAATTTCCTTTTGGCAAAGTTCGTTTTTGCCAAGTTTAATTACAGATGTAGCATCTTGTCTCAAACGGAATACTTATAATTTTAAATTTCATTTAATTACCTATCACAACTGTGATGGATGTCCTAAGTCTCAGCTGAACCAAGTGGATGTCCACTTGATGTGATTTTTTTTTCTTACTTTTAGGCTCTGAAAACCTCTTTTCTGTACTAATTAGAGCATTCTAATGAAGGTTTAACAAGAGTGAATTACCGTTTTATAGGGTATTTCTCAATTTTTTCAAAAATTCGAAAAATACCTTATAAAACATTAATTCACTCTTGTCAAACCTTCTTTAGAATACCTCAATTAGTAATTAAAAATGGGTTGTAGATGCTAAAAATAAAAATAAAAAATTGCACCAAGTGGATACCCATTTGGTTCGGTTGTTTAACTATAGGTGTAGGTTTAACTGTAGGTGTAAGTTTAACTGTAGGTGTAGGTTTAACTGTAGGTGTAAGTTTAACTGTAGGTGTAGGTTTAACTGTATGTGTTTTTTTTTTCGAAAACACTGTTCCCAACCCCAATCCTCGAAGCTCCCGCTTAGGGATTGAGAGTTGGAGATCACACACACATATCCTTGAACTCTTGTATAATATGGTAGTAGGAAATTTACTTTTTAGGTAGAGTAGATAAGTAGGTACCACCTTTGTGGTTTTTGTTGAAAATTTTTCCCACTGTAATAGTATACATTGAAGCCCGAAATCCTTAGTCTCCATTTGGTCAAGGGCTTTTTACAATTTTCACAAAACTTTTGTTAGTTAATCAACAAATTTATTCCATTGGCTGGGACTAGACAATAGAATAAAATAACTCTTACGGCTTACGTACGCACTTTAAATTAATTTCTCTCAGATGTTTGTCACTTGATAACTATATAGGGAAAGGATGCATTTGCATATTCAGAGGGCTCCAATCAATATTCTCGCATGAATTTGCACACTGCTATATAAGCACGGCAACTGCTGATTTATAAGACAGTGGACTGCTCTAGCAGGTCCATATATGTAGGTGCACACATTTATAACCAGATTGTGTCATTTGACGAATCAGACCTGGGAGTTCCTTTATTAGCTCAAATGGTTCCGCCACTTTGAAAGACTTTTGGGCACTTACGCCGTTCAGCCACCCCTCTTTTTTTGCCTTGGTCCCCTCCTCTTTTTTGTCATAAAAATCCAGTTTTTGGGAAGTCGAGAGCCAGCCCATACCCTAGGTATATTGGTAGTGTTAGGCTCTCGCAACTACACTTGGGCATACAGCTAAGCCTTAGGGTAGGCCAGAATGGGTTAGCTGAGACTTACCATATGCCATATTATACCTCGGCTTAGTAGTTCTCGGCTAACCTGGCTTGCTTGTAAGCCTAAGTGTTCCTAGTTCCAACGCAAAAAAAGGGGGGAAGGCTAGACGGCATAAGTGACGACTCTTGGATGGGAATTTCATAAGGTTGTTAATTTTGCACTATTTTTGTTGACTTTTGCAATGATTTTTGGTGTGTTTGCTCAACTAAATCGGCTCCTATAACTTATAAATAACCTTATTTGCTTTGTGGTGATAAATGGAAACCAGTAATGCGCTTCATGAGTGGCTCGGAATTGCACAATTTGTAGCATTTTTGTTTTTCTTAATCGTGCATATTTTACGGCAGCTCATTAGAAATGAAACAACTGGACTTTTGTGCGTGCAACACTCTGCATCCTGCACTTTATAATGTGGGCGACCAGTTGAAAAGTTTTTATTGTTATGATAGATTTTTCATCTTGTTGCAAGTATAAACGGGTGTTTGGAATGTGGTTGTGTGTTGTAACGAAAAAGTGGGTAGTCAAACCACTGAGCCATGCATGCTACTTTTAACGCATATAACACCTTTTGTTATATGAGGTGTTACACGAGACGGCATATAACACCTCCCCTCCCCCCTCTTAGATGTGGACATCTCAATCTCATAGTTGTCCTAGAAAACTAGGGAGCGGATTCGAACTTGCGACTGCGCCAATTGTTGCAACGAAAAAGTTGGTAACCAAACCACTGAGTCATGCATGCTAACTTTAACGCATATAACATTGTTTGTTATATTAATTATATTAAGTGTTATACGAGACGGTAGATAACATTGTGCAACGGCGTATCGCAACTCTGTCTCAGCTCTTTTTGATTAGCTCTACTTCGACTCTACCTGAGCCTGAGGCTTAGAGAAAGCCAGCATGGGTTAGCCCAAACTAGAGTAGGTCAGCGTAGGTTAGCCTTGCACCACTAAACTTAGGTAAAACAGAATATACACCGGCTCTTGGCTAACCCCTTCTGGCCTACTCTAAACCTTAGGCTTTTATCACATATTTGCACCAATTTATTTTCTTCGTCCAATTGTTGCATGAAAAAAGCAATAAGCTGTGCAATTTTTATGTTCTTTACCAATAAAAGCTGTAGTAAAAGCCTGAGAAAGAGAGCTTTCTCCACCAAAATAATCGGAATTTACACTGGTTGTATTCTGACCAATCTATTCCCCCCCACAGTTAACAGCTGGGTGGATGACACATACCCTTTCAAGCACCCACTACAACCAATGGGAAATAGAGTGGTAGTAGAATATGTGTATATATCAGCCCCTTTCCAGATGTGCTTATTTATAAGAAATGTGCCCATTTTTAAAAATTTTTCTTCTTAGTCCTATTTTTACTTCTAGAGGAAATAAATTTCTCTAACATCATCATTAATATATCATTTCTAGCTTATGTTCAGACAACCGGCAAACACAACCACAAAGTAATTATAGATGGTGGGCTCAGCTCGCCAGTGAAGATGAAAATCAGAATTTGAGGGATAAATGATTATTTTGCGGGAAATTCAAATTTGACGGGGTAAAAAATTATTTTGACGGGATAAATGAGTAATTTGAGGGGGGAAATCAATTTGAGCCTAATAATAATATAAACAAAGGCTCAAATTGATTTACCCCCTCAAATTAATCATTTATCTCGTCAAAATAATTTTTTACCCCGTCAAATTTGAATTCCCGCAAAATAATCATTTATCCCTCAAATTCTGTCCCGTCAATTCATTTACGTGATCAATGTTGCTTGTATATGATTTTTTTTAACACCATGGACTTCTGAAAAAGAATGGCTGACTAAAGCACAAATTGTACAAATTTAAGTAGGCAAATGGTTTGTTTGAGGGATAAATGATTATTTTGCGGGAATTCAAATTTGACGGGGTAAATGAGTAATTTGACGGGATAAATGAGTAATTTGAGGGGTGAAAGTACATATAGCCTATAAACAAATATATAGTGAACAACTGAGCGCCAATTCAAAACCGACATTAATTATGCACCAACCCAATACTTGGGTGGGGGGGGGGTATAGTACAGTAGTAGTGAGTTGTCTATTTCAATGCATTTTTCAACGTTTATTTCGCAGTATTGGAGCTTACAGATCTACATGTTTAACTTTTTCCTTATATATTTGCCTTTTTAATTGGGTTGATGTTATCAGCAGTGCAGCCATAATTTTCTTTTTTTCTCCTTCTTCTCGGCGGCGACGGAAAAAGGCCGCATTGATTAGCTACTGCTGTTGTTGCTGTTGGAATATAACTACTTTTTCGTTGTAGACGTGGATTTTAGCCTTTGTACCCGGGATCTGCATAATTATGTAAATGTGTGTGTGTGCTGTTGTTGCTGACTGCACTTCTTGTTCCAGTCTTTTTTTGTCGATCTCGACATTATGATAGCAGTTAGAGAAAGCACATTTAATACATATATTGAGAGTGTATAAAAGCATATGAAATTTTTGTTTCTTTGCCAGTATTCATATAGGCCAGCTGAAGACCGGCAAAAAAAAATTCATTAATTCAAATCCGATTACCTTTTTTTTTTTCTAATTTTGTTTAATCTGGTTTAAAATGTCTGGCTTTTCTGCTTTTGGATTTTACTTCTTATTTTCATGTCAAGAGAATTTTTACATACACAGTCAGACCTCAGTTCAACGACCCCGCTAAAGTTGGATCCACAGCTGGGTCCGACCATCTTTTTTTCCTCAATATTTGACACCTTTTGCCCATGTTAATGTATCTAAGGCAAAAAATTGCAAGGATTCTGAACTTGCCAGTCGTTTTTACACTACTCAACAATTTCACCTTTAAAAAAAGCCAACTCTTGATATAAGAGCACCCTTTTTGAAAAAAACGGGTGCTCTGCTATCGAGAGTTGGCTTTTTTGACGGCAACAATGCTGGCTTTTTGAAAAACAACTGGCAAATTCAGAATCCTTGCCATTTTTTGCCCTAGATACATCAACATGGGCAAAAGATGTCAAATATTGAGGAAAAAAATAGACATCAATAGCAAAATTAGCGAGGGACATCGAAAATTGAGGCAGCGATCGACCGCGCCAATTCAAATTGGGTCTATTTAAATTGCGCCAATTTAAATTGGGCCAATGCAAATTCGGCCAATGCAAATTGGGCCATGTTTTGCTTAATTCTACCAGCCATTGACTTGCAATCTATCAACAAGTAGCAACAATATAACAACAAATGGACTCTAACAAATAGATTCAGAGCTCTGATAAAGCCGTGCACTATATGAATCGGCGTGGCCCAATTTGCATTGGCGCATTTTAAATTGGCGCAATTTAATAGGCCCAATTTGAAATGGCGCTGCCCAAAAAGGGATTAGCACTGTCTACAGTCGCAAAATTCTGTTGTGCTCCTGGAGCTACATTTGCATATATATTTTTTTTTTCTAGGTCTGAGTTGACGCGTCCCCCTATGTATTTATGGGACTGGCTGTATTTGCACTTAGATAAGGTAGTATTGATCATTATTTTGTTCTAGGGGAAGTATATATAGGCTGGACTGCCATTGGTTCACTTTATTGCTGCAGTTTGAGGTGCTGTCTTCTTATTACGTGTATTAGTTGATCGATTAAGTGATGAATGAGCAGGCTGGTAATGGTGCTCTGGATTCTCAACTCTTTCGGGAAGTCTACCTCAGAGCTTATATTCAGGAACAGCAGAGAATTGTCCAGCTTAAACAACAGCAACAACTAGTCCAAAAGGTGGGTTAGCTGGCTTAGTTAACTATGTAATTGAAAAATGGCTTTATGTGCAATATCTCGTCACATTGTGTGTTTTTTCCCAAAAAGTCGATGCAAGAGATACAATATATATGACTCTGTTGGATTATAACCTCCCAGCCTCCCTCAAAAAAGGCTCTAAATGTTTCTCAGAAATCTTACTCGGATGCATCTCGCAGATATGTCTGTGCGCGCATCTCTAACTCTCAAGCCCCGTTTGGCTCGAGGACTTGTGGGATATGAGTTGAGATGCGCACACAAGCATACCTGAGACATAAATTACTCGAGAATAGCTCTGGATGCATAAAAATAGCATGCATGCCAGAGCTTTTTTATGCGGTAGGTCTCTGTAAAGGAAACTATGTTCAAGATCTTTAACCTACGCTGGCCTATGAAGCCCATAAATTTGTTTACTATAGACACTGCCTTCAAATATGGTTGCTGAAAAGACAAAAGAATTGCAAGTCCCCTGCATCTACCACCACCCGCAAATAGTGTTTGAACAAGCCAACTTCATGCCCTCAGCCCAGAAGAGCATGTACTATTTGGAGCAGCAGCAGCAAGTCATGCTTCAGCAATCGTTAAAATGCGCTGCTAGTGCACAACACCACTACTACCAAAACAAATTCAAAAAAGATGAAGAAGAGAAAGTAAAACTGCAGCTATATCTGCACCAACAACTGCTTCAGAAACAGCAGCAGCAATTTCACCATCTAACACAGCAACAACTGCCGACCAACCTTGCCGAATGGGAGGATAGCAACAACAATGCTCCCACTCTGCATGCACTTTTGGCAGACAACACCAAAACATCTTCCACTGTGAGTTTCCCATTGGAAGGTGGCTACACTTTGTGTGCGGGTGAGTCCACCTCTCATCACTATAGCCAGGAGCAACAGCAGAAAAGAAAATGTTCGTCTTCGTCAGCTCCTTCTCCTGCCACTAAACGCTTGAGGTGGGAGGAAGCTAGCTGTAACCATCAGAGCAATTCACTGCCTATCACCAATGAGATGACCGCTCAGCAATTGGGTTTCATCCAGGCTCTTATGAAGCAAATGCAGCAGAATGGTATAGCTGCCATATCACCCATAAAAGGAGAGTCAACAGAAAAGGAGAAGACTGACAACATTGAGATGCTTGCCTTCTTCACTAACAAACAAAAAGAGGGACCGAGAGAGCAGGAGACAGACTTAAAGAAACGGCATAATATGAAGCTGGCAACTGAACCTGCTGCTGAAAATTTAGCTGTGGGTAAGTGATATTGTTAGAAGATACTATTGTGGAGTTGGAATACAATCAAGCCTAGATAATTCACTCCAAAGCCCCTTCTTAATCATTCATCCTTAATGGGTGGCGAATTATTTTTGTTTACCTCTCTTCTTCTTTTTCTCATTTCTGGCGGCTCTAGCGACCGAAGATGATTGACGACATCTTTTCATTAAATCGCATTTCGAAGTCCGGTGTCAGCCATTGCTCCAGTGTTGAGTGATGCCTGGTCAATCAGAAAGTTGTGTAGCGGACAGCAGGCTTTTACGATCAAATCGGCTATGGTTTCCCTTGTCTCTATCGACTTCAACAGCATTCCCCATATCACACTCATGATTTGAAGCGTATTTTCTCATTTGCTTATCGCCTTCACCATGCATTCACGTCATATCATGAGTCGAAATATGCTCATGCCGGCTTATCGATCTGCTCTCCATTTTTTTTTCGCTCCCACCAGGCAGTTGCTTATTTACTTGGCCCAGGCATGCAGAGGCTCATCCATTGGCTTAGGCTTTGCAGAGAAATTTTTATTTAAACACTAACCAACAACAACAAGCAAAAATAACGGACTGTCTTGGCTTCAGTAGCAATAATCTTGTTTATTCGCCGATCTATGCTGATGAAATTGTACCTCATTGGAGAAGAGAACGCTGTCCAGGAAGAGAGAGAGAGAGAAAGAGTAATCTAGAAGATCCAATATCTGTATAGACCACGCGCTTGTTCCGATCAACTCGCTTTAGCCGCTGACGCAATTGAAAATTTTACGGATGGAATTTTGTGTCCTTGAGAATTCTTCGGATGATTCCTGGGGACGCCATTCTCTCGACTTTTGCGAGCCAGCGAACACTTGAATGCGGGGTACTTCTTTCGTTTAATCCTTCTGCTCGGACCAACTAAAGCAAACAAAACAATAAGCCTAAACATGAATAGGGGAGGAGGGTAAATACTTAAACCTTGTTTCCAGACATCTTCTTCCGCTCGACGCTTCTTTGTCCTTTGAACTTGTTGTAGCAATGCCATATGCTGTTCTTTTTCTGGCGAGCTTCCTCGATAGCGGATAGTAAATTGCGCGACGTTTTTGCCCTCCTTAATAAACCATTCGACGCTTTTTGTCTTCTCAGGTAGACCAGAGTGTAGACCAGAGCTAAAACAAGAACAATTAACAATGATCTGAAATTTAGATAGCAGCAATGTTGCCTGCCCGATAGCCGCAGTCATAAGCAGCTGCTCTGTTACATCCCCTCATGTCTCAGAAAGAGGAAGTGTCCTTGGTGAAAGAGCATCCACTTCAGTGGACACAGAAGAAGAAAACTTTGTAGATGTGGTTGGTGGAGTGGAGGGAGTGCCCAGCTTTACTAGAGCTCAACGAAAAGCACACATCGAATTCTACAGGTAGACTTTTTAAAAGTTGCTTTATTTAAAACAAGTCTACAGGAAAATCAAGGCACTCCGCAACAGAGAAAACACCCTTGAATGTCGGATGTGTCAGAAGAAAATAGTCAACACAGAGTCCAGCATTCGCTCTCATGTGCACTCTCACACAAACAGTCCTCTGTAAGTACACGCATGGCAGGGAGAAGGCTAACGCCTTGGGTTATTGTGCATTTATACTTGTCTAAAGAGGCAGGAAGCGTGCTTGTCACAGCACTATCGAAATTTAAATTCCCGCGGGACCACTAAAGGCTTAGGGTAGGTAAAGCCTTTAGTGGTCCCGCGGGAATTTAAATTTCGAAAGAGCTGTGATAAGCAAGTCTCCTGCCTCTTTAGTAGGGTTGGCCTCCCGCGTCCCTCCCTCCGCACATCCTTCCCGCCTTAAATTTCGCCTAAAATCCCTCCCGTCATCCCTCCCGCCTTAAATTTTTTGCTAATATCCCTGCCGCTAGCGATTTTACGGGAGGGAGGCCAGCCCTACTCTTTAGGCAGGTATAAATGCACAATAACCCAAGGCGTTAGTGTTCTTTTTTTTAGGCGAGTAGGTCACAGGATTGGAGGGAGGGGTATAACCGAGTAGTGCCCAAATTTTGATATGATGTCACCAAACTTTTAAAAGTTTACAGTCAACAATTTTGTAGATACGTGTGCAAAATGTGCATCAAAGGCTACAAAGAGCAGCACCTCATATTCGAGCATATCAGTGAGGCTCATCCAGGCAAGGTGAGTCGCACAATACACCCATCTTAGACCACATGTTGACGGGACTTTGGTGTCTCAAGTCTTCTCAGAAACCGACGTCACTTTTTTGTGCATTTTAATACTCAAAAAAGAGGTTTCGAGATACCTTGAGATGTCATAGCTTAGGCCTTATGATTGCCCGCATTGCAGGACCACCAGTTCTTTGAGGACCGTCGGGATATGAACATGCTGACCGAACTGCTGATGAGCTGTTTCCCCAAATGTGGGCCCAAATGCCGGTCGACCTACACCCAAATGCTGGACCAACTGCTCAAACAGGCTGCTGACGAAGCACTGGACAAACTTGTCTGTCAGTTGTGCGACCAAGAAGTGCCTTGCAAGAGAAGTTCCCTTATCAAACACCTCCATATACACCCGTCCTATAAGTAGCTTTGACAAATTTGTCTCCAAAAATTCATAGAATCCGGTTCAGATGCAAAAAGTGCAAATTCACTTCTTCAGAAGAGCTCGAGATGAACAAGCACTGCCGGAAAGAGCATCCCGAAAGCAGCTGTGGTGCTGAAGGACTGGACAAAGAAGACACCTCTCCCGCCTACAATGTCTCTATGGCTTTGGAGGTGCTTTCCAGTACGCTCAAGAAATGTTTTTCCACGCACTACTCTAAAATTGCCGAGGGAACCAGCAGCAAGTGATCACATCTATTCCCCTTATTGACAAATTGGTGTTTTTTTTGTTGTTATAGTTGTTGTCATCTTTTTACATTAAAAAGGGCATAGTCACGTCTCTTACAAAAATTCTCATCTTCTCTATGTTTGAGCATTCTTGAGCCAATTTTTGCACACTAACACGACCAAAAGTCAACAATAGGAAATTTGGACGCTACTAGGATATTAGCCACTCCCGATCGTCAGACCTATTCAACTATAATCCTGTTCCCAATCCTCGTAACTGTTTAATTACACCACCCCTCAATCGTTAATGCTTTCCCCACCTCCCCCTCCTCTCCCACCTCTCCTACCTCTTCCACCTCCCCCACCTCTCCCACCTCTCCTACCTCTCCCACCTCCAAAAGTAATATACTCCCTCTCCCCGAAAAAGTACTTGGGTTGTCTAGGTACATATAAAAAAGCATTTTTTCACCATTTAGAGCTGTATAGCGAGAGGAAGGGGCCACTTCGTAAGGAGAGCCCACTATGTAGGAAAAGAGAAGGTCTTGAACATAGTTTCCCTTACAGAGAAACCTATCACATAAAAAAAGCTCTGGCATGCATGCTATCTCCATGCATCCAAATGTCTCAGGTATGCTTGTGTGCGCATCTCAACTCCAAGCCTCCGAGCCTCTGTAAGGGGCGAGAGAGTTAGAGATTTGACTATCAGGGGCTTGAGAGTTAGAGATGCGTGCACAGACTTACCTCTGAGATGGATCCAAGCAATACTCTGGATCAGAGAATGCATCTAGAGGCACTTTTTGCCCTGGTTATAGCTTTGGTCCAGCCCAATACATGCAATTCTGAGCATAAAAGGCTTTTGCCGAACAAAAACCCATGGTCGATAATTAGAAAAGTGCTTTTATCATAAATATGGTCCACCTGAGTGTTGTTGTTAGCAGGAATCAGGTTCTTGTTGGTGTTGGGCCCCTCCAAGTGTTCAGTGCTGGGCAATTTGCGTCTCTGGCCACCAGGAGTGGGCCATCCACCCACCACCACAGCTGTGGTTAGGTAGGCAGCACATCTGGAGGCTGTGGCCACATCAAAGGAGGCCCTTCTCAGCTCCTCCTCCACTGCCAGGGAGCTGGAGGGCATGCTAGTCGCACTCACTGCTCTCGGGGTAGCTGGATGGGGACACAAGTGCATCGCTTCCCTCTTTTCCAGGGAGTTTGGGCGATTTGACTGGGTAATTGGATGCATGTTGCTGCTTCCTAAGTTTAACAACTCTTTTTCATTCCATTTCACAAAGAGCAACCTTGCGCAGCCTGTTTGAAAGTGGCCTGTCCAGCCCTGTCTTGTGGTTGGAGAGTACAGTCGCCTCTCGATATAACGAAGCCCTAAATTCAAAAAAATGTGTTTGTGGCATTGTGTTTTTGACCTATGTTTTGCTGGTGTCTTCCGGGCATGTTATATACCAAAATGTAGCCTAGATTATAAGCTACATTTTGGTATATAAAATGTCCAGAAGACACCAACAAAACATAGGTCAAAAACACAATGCCACAAACACAGTTTTTTGAATTTAGGGCTTCGTTATATCGAGAGGCGACTGTATCATGAATAGCTCTAAGAACCTCGTGTTCTTGTGTTTGACTAGCCGCTTGTTCGTCCACAGAGCAGTAGTCTCTGCGTTTGGAGTAATCTCGTGACCCCTTATAGACATCTGCACACGGCTCATCCAGGGATTTGGACTGTTGTGGTCGAGATTGACCATCTGAATGGACGTAGTGTCCTTTGAAGCAATTCAGCAAAAAGTTACCATTTGAGACGGAGCTCATCAGTGGAAATATTTGAGCAATTTTCTTGGTATCATTCGCAAACTCAAAGAGCATGCTGAAAATACACCATATGACTGCTGGAAATTGTTTCGGTCGCAATGCGGTAGTGCGGTACCATACAAAAGGCAAGCTAATTGTTGGTATTAGAATTCTAAGGACTTAGCAGTTTTCGGTTCAACATTCTGGCTCACTTCTCTGTCTTTGCTGTCGTCTGCTAGCTCTGGTCTTCGGTAATCGGTATTATTATACATTGTTATACATTGCCCTCCCCCACTAACAGTACTTGCTCTTTCTAGACCATATAAGGAATATAGGGAGAGGAAGCGACAAATAAGAGGCAAATTTGTAAAGAGGACTACTATGCTCAGTTTTGTTGGGAAAAAGGACCGTATATGGAGGTGAGGGACTGTATAAGGGAGGCAAAGGGCTGTATAGGGAGAGGAAGCGACAAACAAGAGGCAAATTTGTAAAGAGGGCTACTATGCTCAGTTTTGTTGGGAAAAAGGACCGTATATGGAGGGGAGGGGCTGTATAGGTAGCAAAAGGAACAATGAAGAGGTCACCTTGTAAGGAGGGACCACTCACCTTAAGAGAACACCTTGAACTCTGCTATGCTTGCTATTCTCGAGTGATTTATGTCTCAGGTGTGCTTATGTGTGCATCTCAACTCCAAGCCGTGCAGCCCCAGTAATGAGGCGACGGAATACTTGAGAGTTAGAGATGAGCCATTAGCCAGGAGAGTCATATGCACCATCTTTAAAAAAATTCGTTTTAACCATGCTTTTGTGCGTTCTACAACTCAAAGCGTACAGAAAACCATGGGCTGCGAAAGCTGAAAAAATTAATAGCAGCTGTTATTTGTTGCCGAGTCGCTATCCGCTATCGAGGATCAAAAAAAGACAGCCAAACCTTTTATTTTGCTGCTGCAGCGCTTCATGACCACCCTTCGAAGGAAGAGCTGAGTGGTTGAACAACGGCTCAGTCTCCGAAATCACAGTTCCACTGGCAGATGGATTCAATGGTTTGGCAGAGCAGAAGTCAGCAACCACTTTTCTGTCTGCATCAAACAAAGAACAAGGACGCCTGAATAGGCAGGAGTATACACAAGTTCAAGCCAACCAAACCGTCTAACCCTGAGGGAGCAGCATACTTAGTGTCGGCTGTACCAGCCTGTTCAGACTTGTGCGCCTCCTGGTTGAGGGGAAGGCACCATTTGTACAGATAGATGACAGCAACCACGGCCTGCAATTATTGCCATAATCAGGGGCACAAGGTTGGAATAAATGGACTTGCCAGAAGGCCGCCGCCAACACCCACAAATAATACGATAATAGCCAGCAGTTGTCCTTCTTCTATCTATAAAAAGATGGGGTAAACACAGGGCTGCGAACTCAAAATTTTGAAAAAAAGTACAGTGCGCCAAAAAAAAAGATTTTGGGTCTTAAAAAAGTACATTTTCCGAAACAAGCTAGAATCGTTTTCAAACGCTTTATTGTCATACTATAACATATCAAAAAGCAACTCAAATAAATTCATCTTCTCCATTTATCCATTCCCTGAACTTTCTTTCTCAGTTCTCCATCCTCCATAAGCAGCTTGTAGACGCTAGCACATTCAATATCGAAGTTGATCCGTACCTGGAGAAGAGCTTTCACCGTTTCCACTTGCAGCAAATTCCTGGTGTCAGTCTACTGAGCTTTACACAAAGAGAAGACGCGCTCGACGAACGCATTGGCCAGCTGGATGGAGAGTAGAGACAGAAACGGGTCAGGGCCCCGTCGGGGCCCCGACCCGCCCCGAGCCGATCTTGGGGGGTAAAACCCCGATCGGGGCCAGCCCCGAGATGCTTTAAAAACCCCGACCCCGACCCCGAAATTAGGTAAAACCCCGAAGAATAATTTTCAAATTTTAAATGTTTTAAATTTTTGATTAGTTG
>BBSZ01013991.1:0-23449 GCA_000981365.1 Subanguina moxae
CCCCAAAAATCACCGCAAAAAACCCCCGGCCTAGCAGCCCCAACCCTCTGGTAATGGTACCAGAGGGAACCAAAAATAATGCTATCAAAAAAAATGATAGCGAAGCTGTGTGAAAATACAGAGGATATATACAAATCGAACAAGTTCAAAGTGCTGGGTTTGAGAAGAAACAGCATGGTTAGAGAAAATTTTTTCTTTGCATTGTATCACATTTGAGAAAAAGACGGATTCTGGTGACCGGAATCCGTACGGATTCCGGTTCGGTCCCCAGCACTAGTTGTATGGCTTAGTTTCCTTAGTGTAGTACCTAAAAATACCATTACTTTTCGACTTCCCAAAAACTGTATTTCTATGACTAAAAGGGTCGGAAAATAGCTTTCTTGTGGGGAATTATTTTTATAAAATGCTTATGCATGTCCTAAAAAATTCGGTATCCGTACGGATTCCGGTTTTTTGCCACCACCGGATCAGAAATCCGATTCTTTTCCAGAAGTCCTGTCCGGAATCCCTCCGGTACTTCCATCCTCCAGCACTACGAGAAAGCGACTAGGAAACAATGAAATATCGTTGACAAAACATAAAAATTTAAACTTTTAAACAAGAATATTTTGCCTCTTTATATTCAATCTTGGCAATTTCTTGACTGAAATTGCCAAGATTGCCAATCTTGGCCAAAATTGGCCCAATTTTAAAGTCAATCTTGGCGCCAATATTGGCAATGCGCAACCCTACTTTATTTTAAGTGGTCATGTGCCTGTGTGCATATCATTTCGTGCAGGCGAAAATTCATATATCCCATTTTTTTCCGATTTTGCCAAAAGCAGATGACACATGACCACTTAAAATAAGGACAATGATGCTGGCTTTCTAATAGTATAAAAAAAGAATATTTGCTTCAACAGACTAGCACCTTTTCCGCTCCTTCTCTCTCTATCCCTATCTCGATCCCTCTCCATATCCTCCCGAGACGCTGTGGCGGCTTTTTGACCCTTATTAAAGACGTCGAAAAGCAGTTGTTGAAAGTGTTGTTTTTGGTCCATGGGGCTGGCCATTTCAAAATTCTAAAAATCGGGTAAAATTAGTGAAAATAAAAGATAACAATGTGATAGATAAGCTCGAGCACTTTCAATTGCTATATTACGCTTTTGCAATGCTACCAGGCAAGCGTGGTGAGACAAGCAATCAAACAAAACAACAAAAAATTATTTGCCAACTCAATAAAAAGGCCAAAATAGTGACTGAGAGGGAAATAAGGACTGAATTGGAAGGGGAAGCGAATAATTGGAGGTCACTAATTTGAAAGGCCTTTCACCCGTCTCCCTTATTGAACTAGGGCAAAAAGTGCCTCTAGATGCACTTATTTCTCAATAGTATTGCTTGGATTCATCTCTCAGATAAGTTTGTGTGCGCATCTCTAACTCTCAAGCCCCCTTACGTAGGCGACGGGGGCTTGGAGTTGAGATGCGCACACAAACATACCTGAGACATAAATCACTGGAGAAGAAGCTGTGGATGCATGAAAATAGCATGCATGCCAAAACTTTTTTATACGATAGGAACACCCAACTCGCCCAGGGTGCCAAATTAATTGTTAGCCGTGAATCATTAAACCTAGGGCAAACCTAGACTAATCTATCCTAAGCCGAAGGCTTAGTTGTATGCCCAGATGTATTTGCGGGGTCTAAAAATACCAAAACAATCCAGGCCAAGACTATTTGGACGTGGGGTTAGCTGGGTTTTTACCGCTTTGGTGTGTGTCTGAGCCAACAGTCATAAATGAGTGATGTGTGAGGACTAAAATATCAACTGTATTCCAAATTTGGCCATTTTGCAGATGAACGACTTAGGAGGAACAGCATCTCAACCAGCCATTGGAGACGTGGCAGCTGAAGGCAATGGAGATACCTCTTCTCCAGCACCTGCAGATGAGCAGAGCAGTGCGGTGGGAACCCCTCAAGGCCTCATTCATGGTGGTTTTGCGTCCACTGATATCGCCCAAATGAGTGCAGAGGATGGCGCTAAAGTGAAGAGAGAGTGAGTTGTTGTTTTTTGCAAGGATATGGACAACTGCTCAACAATTGATTGTTTAGGTATGTGCTAAAAGAGCTGGTGGAGACAGAGCGTGTGTATGTTCAAGACTTGACTTCAGTGGTCGAGGGCTACATTGCCAACTTGTCGTCGATGGAATTGCCAGAGGATTTGCAAGGAAAAGACAAGATCATTTTTGCAAACATTGCTCAAATTCTTGACTTCCACAAAACGTTAGTTAATTAGATACTTTGCACTTCACTAGGATATAACCTCGCCCCAAAAAATGCAACTGCCGCTAAATACATATACCATCCAGCCCTAGGCTATTTTAGTACCCTAAAAAGGGTAAAGCGAGTCGTTTTGGGCCGGTCCTTTGCGGTTAAAGCAGTGCTTTCTGCGACCCATGTGTGCAAATTTTTCGCTCTTTTTTTGCCCTTTTACCATGTTTTTCTCACTGGACTATGGCAAAAAAGGCCTGAAATGCATTTATTTCTCCAGAATCTTGCTTGGATTCATCTCACAGGTAAGCATGTGCGCGCATCTCTAACTCTGAAGCCCCTTTCGCCCCTTTACAGGCACTCGGAGGCTTAGAGTTGAGATGCGCAAACATCCATAGCTGAGAGAAAAATCACTGGAGAAGAAGCTGTGGATGCATGAAAATAGCATGCCAGAGCTTTTTTATGCGGTAGAGTCCAGTTGACAAAGCTATGTTCAAGATCTTTTCTTTTTTTAATGAGCCCTCCTTAGAAAGTGGCCCCTTACTTTCCCTTTTTCTCCCTATACAGCCCTTCATCCCTTTAAAAATGGTGAAAAATGCTTCTTCTCTGGTCAATATACCTAGAAAACTCAAGTACTTTTTGGGGCAAGAGAGGATAATTTCTCAAAAAAATCTACAGAAGGACCAAAGCAAAAAAAAAACGGGTTGTCGTACAGATTATGAAATACAGTCAACCCTTGTTAATTCGGCACTCTGTATAATTCGGCAGTCCCACTCCGGTCCCTTGAGGTGCCGGGTTATCGAAGGTTGACTATATCATTATGGAAGCATGGAATAAGGTGGTGAAAACCTTGTTAACTTACTTTCAGAATATTCCTGAAAGAGATAGAGAAGTGCCTGGAAAACTATGAAGCAGCTGGCAATGCCTTTGTTAAATATGTGAGTGATTCTCACCCACATTTGTCTATTTGCTTTCTATTAATGTTCAGGAGCGTCGATTGAACACATACTATGTGAAATACTGCCAGAACAAGCCCAAGTCTGACTTTCTAGTCTCTCAAGAGTCTTTTGAGCAGGTTGGTATTGCTCTTGAAAAACCAAAGTCTTTAGACCACCTATCACACTAAATGGGGTTGTTGCGAACAACTTGCTTATCTTTTTGAATTTCAGTTCTTCGCTGAGACCAAGCAACAACTGGGACACAAAGTAGCCCTCTGCGATCTACTTATTAAGCCGGTGCAGAGAATCACAAAGTGCGTGTAACAATTTCATTCCTTTTAAAATTGGTCTCATAAGACTGGCTTTCAGCGTAAAAGATCTCAATTAACTCCCCCCTCTTCTCCCTCACATGACCCCTTCCCCTTTTCCCCTCAAATAGCCACCCCTATCGAATAAGCCCTCAATAACGCTCAAATATAACGCTCAACTTGCAGGTATCAGCTAATGCTCAGCGACATTCTCAAATATACGCAGAGAGCTAAACAGAGGACTGATGTGTTGGAGAAGGCTTTTGAAGTGATGAAAGTGGTGCCCAAGGCCTGTGATGACATGATGCAAGTGGGAAGGCTCCAAAACTTCGAGGGCAATTTGAATGCACAAGGGAGGCTGTTGTTCCAGGTGTGCATGTTTTTGATATACTATTCTAATAGTTGGCCAATAATTTTTTCGACTTCTTAATAAGCAGAATCGGCTCTACTGCGATATACACCCGCAGAATCAACATTTGAGTAAGCAAAAGCTCCTTTTCAGGGAACTCTTCAAATCTCAGACGGAGGTCCCAATCAGCCGTTCCGTGGCAAGGAGAGACGGGTCTTCCTATTTGAGCAGTCAGCCATAATTGCTGACTGTATCCCTCCGAGGAAGGAGTATGGCAACCCCACCTATATTTTCAAGAATCAGATCATGGTATATTGCCAATTTGCAGACTAGAAACTGAAATTGTCTTCTTCTTCAGGTCAACAAAATGGTATTGGACGAGAATGTGCCAGACGAGCCACTCAGGTTTATCCTCACCAGCAATGACCCATCCCAACCGGCGGTCTTTGTGGCTCAAACCGCCTCCATTGATGACAAGGAGAAGTGGCTGCAGAAGCTGTCGGCTCAGCTAGACCAGCAAAAGACCTTCTTGGCAGCTCTTGTAGATCCTAAAAAGTATCAAAACCAGTTGGCCAGTTCTGTTGGTTCCTTGAGCTTGTAAGCATTGCGACTTTTACTCCTCTTTGCAATAATTATTTTTTATTTAAGAAGTGGAAAGAAGGATAGTAGCAGCAGCTTGGGCGTATCTTCAGGAGCTCAGCCAGGTGCAGCCACATCGCCTAAACACAACACAGCCACTGCAGCCAAATCTTCGTCTAAATTGTTCGTATTTGGTTAGTTGTTTCTTGATGAGATTGCAACATACTCTGGTCATCCTCAACATTGCAAATTATAACATAAATTCATACAATTTCACATCATCATCACCAAAAAAACCTTTTTCGCTTTTTTTTAGACCAAGGTGTTGATTGATGAAATTAGTAGATTAGGTAGAAATAAAAAACGGCGCAAATGTTTAGATACCTTATTACCATTTTTTGCCATTGCCTTACTTATCTAAATAAAATGTTTATTTCTGTTTCTTTTTTCATTATCAACCACATTTTCTTAGTGCAAATTGGAGCTCAGCGGTCATTTAGCGGAGGAAATGTTGTTTTATGACGTTTTGAGACAAATTAGCAAGTTGAAAAAAACTCCAAGGGTTTGGTCTCAAAACTTTTGGAGCAAGCTGGTATTTTATCTATTTTATCTATCTCAAGGTACAATTTCAGGCAAATCTAAGTCTTGAATGAATGATTCACTCAATGGGATTCGAATCTCAGTGCAGTAGCTGGCATTCATTTTCCTTGTTCATCGGGCGGGTCTCATTGCTTCTTTTTCATCATCATCATCATCATCCCAAAAAACTATTTGAAAATAAGTGAACTACATAATGTGAACAAACAAAGAGTTAAACCGAGACAAAATGTATTAATTAAACATGTTTACAAGACTAGAATCCAAAACTAACTGGTGGACCAAAAGTCTTGCATGAACAAAAATATTCCAAATAATAGGTTTTGATGCCGTGAGTCTCCTCTACAAAACTATAGATCCACTTATTTATGATGAAATTTTATTGGTAAAGTCGGACAAAGGAGACAGAAAAAATGGAGGCAGAAAAAAAGAGTCATGCTGCAGAGCTGGGAGACGAAAACTCCGTTGATTCTTGTGCCCAATGAGACGAAGGTAAATGGGCCGAAATATCCGCACATGTTAAAGACAGAATTGCTGCCATGAGCCGAGATTTGGACGTTAATTGGTATTTCCAGCCATAGAGGGTATGACACTCAGAATTGAAATTGGAATTGAAACCGGGATTTCATCAAAGTGGACCCCCACTGGAACCACCCAAGTGGAGACTGGACACCCAACTCCCCTGACTGGAATGTGATAGACTACTTTGCCTAACCCTACCTCCAGTCAAAGGCCTATTGCCAGCCCCACAACTCCATTCCGGCACTGAAAGCATCCTTGGTCAAAAATAGGATGCCATTTCCAGGAATTTACTCGTAATGCCATTGACAATTTCCCGAAAAGACTCCATAAAAGTGTTGCAGTTAATAGTGGACATTCTATTGAGTAAAATAAAAACTGGATATATGGTTCGAAAGAGAATTGCCGGCGCTACAAAACTGTATATTTGGAATTTTTTTGGCTGTACAACATTTGGTAAGGCGCATTTTGGTAAATGCGACATTTGGTAAGAACATGTCAGGCCCTACCCCCTTGATTCAAAATCGTGTTCTTGGCATTCTGTTTTCTGCCCATTTTTCCCAGATGACTCTCAGGCAATTTACCAACCAAATTTTAGCTTATTTTCTCAGCTACAATTTGAGGGTAAATCGCCTGAGAGCCATCTGCAAAAAACAGAATGCCAAGAACACGATTTTGAATCGAGGGGGTAGAGCCTGTCATGTTCTTACCAAATGTCGCATTTACCAAAATGCGCCTTACCAAATGTTGTACAGCCATTTTTTTGAAACAAACATTTTATTCGTAAAAATTAGTTTAAAAGTGCATGCAAGACTTTTGGTCCTCCAGTTATTACTCTAAGAGATATTTGTAAAGGAGTGCGCGTGCACATGTTTTGTATAATTGTTATCCTTTTTTCTCTCAGCTGTTCTAATAGTCAGTTCATGCTTTTTGTTAAATTTTGATGTTTCTAGAATTACTATTTAAGATGTATATAAGTGTTTTGTTGAGATTATTTCGATGAATTCGCTCAAATGTTGTATCTGGTGTGTTTCCAAAAATTACTTCTTATTAGCAGTTGAAAGGTAGTCATTTTGTGTTGACTTGATGCATCTAATGTTTTACATGTAAATTTTACTGTTTAAAACGGAATATAAGTTAAATTTAAGTAATTTACAGTCGCAACTTAGTTTGATGACACCTCAAAGGTATTAAGCTTCGCGTACTATGAGGCGACTGGCGACTCATTGTACGCACCAAATCGCTACAGCCAATCGCCAGTCGCCGTCGCCTCATTGTACGCGAGGCTTTAGAGTAGGCCAGCCTAGGTTAGCCGTGAACTACTAAACGGAGGTATAACATGTTATACGCTGATTCTCAGCTAGCTGGCCTACCCTAAACCTGAGGGTTAGTTGTAAGCCTAAATACCTAGGATCTGAAAATATTTCCCAGTACAACTGTCCAAAAACCGACTTTCTGTGACGAGAAAATGTAAAAAATATCGTTTTTAGCGTATTAGAAATGCTTAGAAGAGTCTAGAACAACAGGGGAGGACCAACTGCTTTCTTTTCATATAGGGCTGTTGGGTTCGACCATCTTTTTATCTCAATTTTTGAACTAGCGTTAACTAAAATACTGTATTTCCTGTATTAAGTGCCTCCCCTTCTAATATAAAGTGTATTAACTTAGAATTGTTCATTTCAACAACTAGAATCAAAAAATTTGAACCATTGTTTAGCAAAAGCTGTGAAAATAAAAAGGACCTGCGCAAAAAAACATTTAATATCGGGTGGCGCAAAACTTCCGGCGGAAATTTATGTTCCATTATTATACATAGAGTTTCAATTATTGAAGTCATAATTGTGTATCATTTTAAAGAAGAGAAAGAGAGTTTTCAAACGGCGTATAACTTTATTTCCACAAATGATCAAAATGGCCACTGTTGGCCGCAATACAACAACGAAGAAGTTTTGAGAAATCATCAATTGCTTTTTCTTATCATATCGAGCGGAAGACATCTTCATTCTCTTTGCAACAACTCTTTGATTTCCAATCTGCTACAAAAATCCTCTCCCAGCTGAAGTCCGAGATGTCCATCGTGCACAAAAGCCCAAACAAGTAATGGTCTGAGCCGGAGTCACTTTGACTGGAAACACACCTCCTTTCTTCGTGCCGGGCGGAACCAAAGTCGGTAAAAAAAAAATACGTTGTGCGTCATTACCTATAAATACAACTGCTGAGCTACTCACAACATCTTTTCGCCTCTGTTGTTTATTTCAGAAAATATGTCTTAATATTACAATAAAAGTTGGAGTAATCATCGAAGATTATCATTTTAAAATAATTAGATAAAAAGTTACACAAAATGTTGGGTCATATGTTTTTTGCAATTAAAAAAGAGGCGAATGGTTTGGAAATTGAGACTATAAATAAAAAACAACAACGCCATCCTTTTCTTGTCTCTTCATACGGATTCCTTTATAGGATGGGTGTAAAGCTGGTGGCCGCTCTATCTGCAGTTCACTCACTTCCGATGGATTCAGTTAAAGACAATTTTACAAATTTTAATAGGAGAGTATAAAATTAAGCAATTTTTGGGGATAAGAAAAGTTTTAATTCGATTCAAGAGGTTAAGAGACAGTTTACAAAACCAATTTCTGTGCAACACAAAGAAGCAGTTTTAGAAAAGGCTCAAAATTGAATTCCCCGTTAAATAAATCATTTAGCTTGTCGGCTCTTCTATAGTTCGGGGTGCTTCTGGTTTTTTACAAAATAGTGCCGGAATACCACACCCTGGAAAGTGTTCCACCCTGGTTTTTAAAGCCAGGGGCTTCAGAGCTCTTCTGAAGCTTAAATTTATGTGTGTATGGGAAAACTGAAGCTCATATCGTATAATATTGTAAAAAACCAGGGGCACCCTCAACTACAGAAGAGCCACCCTGTCTTTTTTAAAACTTGATTATCTCAGTTATTTTATAACAATTTTGTCTATTTTTTTTTTGAGTATGTAGCCTTGGATGTCCTCTTTTCAATAAGGTATCATTTTACTCAATGTTGTAGGTAAAAGTGGGAGAAATAAATATTAGACATATCAAATATTATTTCTTTTCAAAAACTATTTTCTCTAATTTTTTCCAGTAGCATCGAGCCAGTTGATAGCATATTGCAAAAAAGAGAGTTTCGAGGCTACACGCTCAAAAAAGATTAGACAAAATTGTTGAAAATAACTGAGATGATCAAGTTTTAAAAATGACGGGTAAATGAGTAATTTGACGAGGGAATTACTACAACCTACAACTACAACCATTACAAAAAAGGACAGAGAAGGAATGTTAGGGCAAGACATTGTTTTACTAAAAAAGAGAAATCAAGTACAAAACTTAATTTTCTCTTCCATATAGTCCAACAAACGGTCCACATTAATGTATAAACTTGCAATAAAAGCAACATAAAAGAGAGCGAAGAGGTTAAATAGTGCAGAACACAACTTTTGGGAGATGGACTTTCCCATTGTTTCTTTTGCAAAACTAAATGAGGCTTTATTTTTTGGGGTGGAGCTGTTTTTTTGGGCTATTTCGCCAAGAAAAACACTTTTTAGCTATCAAAGCTCCACTTACATTAGTGGGCTCTATTTTACTTATTATTCTATTTTACAAAACGGTGTCCCTCTATGAGTTTTGTTTTTAAAAAAATTCTTTGAACAATGGGAAAGATTTGTAATTAGTCAAGTTGTTATAAAAAATCAATAAAAATTATATAGAGACGACCCTTTTTTTTAAATCATTACCATAAGTAAAATCGAGTCGATCATTGTTTGTGCGATCTAATCTGGGTGAATAAAAGATACAGTCAACCCTCGATAACCTGGGATTCTCGACACCTCCCTTGGGGTGCCGGATTAACGAGTGTTGACTGTAGTACATAGTGAACACATTGCATAGTAATCAGGAGTGGATGGAATAAAAAAAGCAAAGACCTGGAAATTTGCGATTGAAAAAAATTTTCCAATCGGAATTTCTTCGGAATTACTAGTTCCATCCATAAATTTGACTTAAAAAATATCAGAATATTATTTCGACGAAAAAAGTGCAATTTGCTTTTAATGCTCCAATGTTGGTTGTTCAACCTCAACAACATTGGATAGAGTCCCACTTAGCAAAAAGCAGTTGTAAAGAACAATTCACATCAAAAAAGTGACTACGTAAAGCGTGCAATTGACCTAGGGGACAATAAAGAAGTAAAAGATACAAGCGATGTTTGTTTTCCTCATCTCATTATTTTTTTGATTAAGATGGCGAGATCTACTAAATAGAACAACAAAAGCAGTGTGGGAGAGGTTATTTCAGACTTTGATGGTCCTAATGGCTCAACAATGTCTAGTACATACAATTAGAAAAATGAACAATGGGTGGTGAGGCTATTTGAAGAGAAGCCATTAGAAAAAGCAATAAAACCTCCACCAAGAAGGGTAATTAAGAACAAGGAGCGATATATGCACATACACGCAACAAGCAATGCTCACAATATTCTATTTGCTTTTTACAGCAATTTTGCCTATTTTCCTTATGAACAAAAAAAAGAGAGTAAAATGCAAGAAAGATACCCGGCAGAATTGCTGAAAAAATCCTTCAGCTTCACACATTTTTTTCAATTTATATAATGGAATTGTGCACTCTAGAGAGTATGCATAGAAATTTCCAAATTTCAGGAAAAAATATTCATAAAACCAAAAGAGAAATCCAAATCGAAAAAAATGGGTATTACTGTACTATAAACCCCCTCCTCCCCAAATAAATACCCGACCCCAAAAATTCCCTCCCCTAAGTACATGGATTTTCTAGGTATATTGATCATATAAAAAGCATTTTTTCACCATTTTTAAAGGGATGAAGGGTGAAATAGGGAGGGAAAGAGACAATTAAGGGGCCACTTTTTAAGAAAGGCCCACTCTGTAGGAAAAGAGAAGATCTTGAACACAGCTTTGTCAACTGGGCTCTACCGCATAAAAAGGAACTCTCGGGTATTTTTTTTTTTGGGGGGGGGAGGTGTTGGTACAATCCAGTAGAGTCAAAAAATAGATTTTTCTACAATATTATAAGCTTTTTGCCTGCTTTGTTTAGCAAGTTTAAGAATGCTTTGCTTAAATTGTCAAGCATTATTTCTTAAGAAATTGAAAAACAAACCAGTACTAAGACATAGGTCTTTGTTCGCTCATGGAACAACCAATAACAGCAAAAAAAGAATTCTCAAAAAAAAGAAGAAGTAGTTAATACGCCACAAAATATTTTCACATTGGCGATACCTCAGAATATATAAATGGCATTGAAATGTGAAATGAAATCTATTAAAATAGCCAAGGAAACCCTACCACTCAGAAGAGCAAGTAAGTAATGATTAGGAGCCAAAAAAAACAAAATAAATATTTAGAGGTGCAAGGTCCTACTATCTACAGCAAATAAAGACACATACACATAAACAGTTTAAGAAGCGGCCACAGCAGCAATGAGTTGGAGAGGAGTTAATCGTATTCCTCCTTGCTTGTCCTTGGTTAAACATGTTTGGGCCAGTCTGGCATGCATTTCACCCCCTTCTGAGCCCTCCTCCTCCGTTGTCACCACTTGCATGGAAGAATCGGAGGCAACAGATGGAGAAGAACATTTCCCATCATCCAGATCGAAAACAACTCCCGCGTCATCAGAAACAACGCCACCTTCTTCCTCTTCTGCCACATTGTTTAGAGATTTGACACTTTCATCACCACTCATTTGGTCGGCTGCTTTGTTAAGTTTTAGGCTGAGTGCTGAGCTACGCGCTGCCAACTCTTCTAACCAATCAGTGGGTGGCAAAGGCAAACTCTTGGCTGAAGGTGAATCGCTGAATTTTGAGCCTGCGTAGAGAGCGGAAACATCTTCACCTGCAATTGTTCCTAATTAGGACGACATTGAAGTATTTGATTTATTTTACATAGACTTTATTCACAGGCTATACCAGACTTTCTCGAATACAACCCCGCCTTCTCTTACCGTATCGACACGCATCAGTTTTTTAGTTTTTCACGGCTAAATTGGGTACAGTCGAGTCTATATACAACATATCCTCAATACAAAATACCCCGGACTCGGTCCCGAGAAGATATGTTGTATTGAGACTCGACTTTATCTCAAATTTAGGTTTGCATTTTTGATTAGGTGTCATTATCGAGAACATTAGGTGAATAACTCTTAAAAATTGAAAAGTGAGAAGCATCAGAGGGTGTATGATCTGAATTCAGCACTAAATTCGGTAAAAACCCAACTCGCCCCACGTCCAAATAGTCCTGTCCTGGATTTGAATACATACACAATCAAACATTTCATTTGGTGGTGCTAAAATACTCAAAGGAAAACGGGGATGGAGAAATTATCTTTTAGCTCTTCTAAAATTACCTTTTCTAAGCATTTCTAATTGCTAAAATTGATAATAAAATCACATTTTGCCTTGGTAGACCAAGGTAGACAACCTTGTAATTAGAATTTTTAGACCCCGGAAACTACACCTGGGCATACAACTAAGCCTTAGGGTAGTCCGGCCTAGGTTAGCTGAGACCCAGCTTATACCCTGTTTGACTTATGTATAGTGGTCCACGGCTAAAAAATAATTTGGCACTCGGGGCGAGTTTGGTATCGTCCTTATTCCACTGTTATTCCATTATTACAAGTGAGTTTCCAAAAAATCTCATAAAAGTCAGTACTTTTAACAAAATTTCGAAAAAAAGACGGTTGTAGTTGACATGCGCTCGGTGAAGAGGTAGGGATAGATGTGCATTCAAGGAGATACGGTAAACGAGTAAAACTATTCATAAGCTAAGTCTACAATGATGGCATTTGCAGAAAAAAGGAATAAACATGGAATCCGGAAACTTAAGTCACTGTTTTAGTGAAGTAAACAAGTACGCTGTAAAAAAAATTGAAACCAACATATGGGAGGAGTGAAGCGTACAAAAGCAGTATTCATTCTATAACGACCATTGCCTACAGGCACCATAGCAGCACTAGCTGACTGCTGACGACGCAGGGAGTGACGAGGTGGAGTAGCATATACGTTGGTAGAAGAGAAATTGTCAAAAGTCATTTGCACATCAGCTGATTGACACTCCGGCTGAGAAGCGGTCTTTTTGATGGTAGACGATGGCTTTTTCTTGGTCTGCATAACCTTGGAGATAAAGTACACGTTTTTTTGCATGGGCCCAGCATTTTGATTGCTCAAGACATCTTCTGGGTAGCATAGCTTCTTTCGACCAGTTCCGGCGGATTGACCCTGAAATCGAGATGGAGCTTGTCGACGATGCTGACCTGCAAAAGAAAGAGAAGTTAAATGTGAAAAATATTTTTTGACTAAAACAACTTACTTTTCGGAGTAGAGATCTTCTCATTAGCTGACGGACTATCAACGGCCATCTTTTCCTTCTTGGATTGAGCGTTTACCACAGCGGCGGGCAAAGTTGGCGTAGAAGAGCTGCTTTTGTTCTTGAAGAAAGCCGTCGGCGAGAGACGAATAAACGAGGAACCTTGCAGAGAAGTACCTTGAACAAGAACAGGACTCTTGGACGAAGCTACCATAGCTGCACTCATTGACGGAAATGACGCGGAAGACATTTCTTTCTGAAAAATATAGTGTCACCAAAGACGTAAAAATATATTTTTCTTTTCATAACCTTGTATAAATTTTGGGCATACGGGGCGCTTCAGAAAAAAGGCAATTTTACCCTTTTCCCCGAAACGACTATGCAGCCAAATTTTGTCTAAAAAGACAGAAGAACAAGCTTTTGTGTGAAAACTTAGATATAGAAAGCACTCTCTATATAGTGCTCCCTCCCCCAAAAAAAGTGGTCGGACCAACCATTGGGTTGGTCCATTCTTTATCTTAATTCTTTATTTTAGTGTCTTTAAGGCAAACCTCGATTAAACAACACTATTTTTTGTATAATTAGTGTCTTTAAATTAAGGTCTCTTTTCTTTAAAGATGAAATTGTTAAGTTGTGTAAAAACGAATGGCAGATTTAGAATTCTTACAATCTTTTGCCTTAGAAACACTAAAATAAAGAATTAATAAAAGATGTCGAAAATCAAAAATAAAAAATGGTTTGATCCAGTGGGCGTGTCGAACTGCCTCTTAGAAGGCAGATGCACCATTTGATGATCGACTATTCTTTTTGTATTATGCTAAGCCTTTTAGAATAAAAAAGTATCACTGATAAGGTAACAGATAATACTTTTGAATGCTCACTTGGTAAATGGGGATGTCTATTTGGTTTAATATTTTTTGATAGTGTTTTCCGACTAGAAAATTCAGACTATAAAAATTCACATCCAGTGGACATTTACTTGGTGTCGAGCAAGTATTCTTACCAAGACGAGTACCGTATTTACTCTATTAAGCGGGCAGCCTCTAATAAGCGGGCACCCTAGCTAATGAATTTGCAGCTCTTCCTGAATCGTTTGAGATCTGTCTCTTTTATTGTGATTTCCCAATAAAATTTATATTATGATCCGAGAAAAGGCCGAAAATTAAGCGGGCACCCTCTAATAAGCGGACCCCCTGGCAAAGGGTCGAAAAATAAGCGGGCATGCCCGCTTAATAGAGTAAATACGGTATTCTAATTTTAAAGAAGGTTTGTAAGAGATAAAAGTTTTTTTTATGCGGTATTTTCCCACTTTTCGTAATATCACTCAAGTTTAAAAGGTTTCAAAAGGTCCAAATAAATTTTGGTACTACTGTATTACACCCTCCTCCCTCAAAAAAGTACGTGGGTTTTCTAGGTATATTGACCATATAAAAAGCATTTTTTCACCATTTTTAAAGGGATGAAAGGTGGAATAGGGAGGGGAAGAGACAATTAAGGGGCCACTTTCTAAGAAAGGCCCACTCTGTAGGAAAAGAGAAGATCTTGAACACAGCTTTGTCAACTGGGCTCTACCGCATAAAAAGGAACTCTCGGGTATTTTTTTTTTTGGGGGGGGGAGGCGTTGGTACAATCCAGTAGAGTCAAAATCTTTTAGTAATAGTTTTTTTTGTTACCAAAATTAAAGGCAGAAAATAGAAATTGAAAAGTACTTACATATATAATATGGACTTTTTTGGTTGGACACAATTAGTTATATTCTCAACTATTAAGCGTTTTTAGAAGGTATGACACTTGTCTGAACAATTTGTGTTTCAAGAACAAGAGTATCTAAAAAAATGCAAATAAAACATTTCTATTAGCAGTTTATTTAGGTAGCTTACCCAAATAACACACACCTTAGAGATAGCAATACAAAACCTTCAATTAATGACTGCACAATCCCAATGGTGACTTGCTATTTTTCTTTCGCGTGCACACAAATGTTTCCTGCTTAACTGCAAATAAATACTTTTTGTGCAGAAAAATACGTACAGATTTTAAGACACGGTAAATACGACAATAAAGTAATTAGGAATCGGTTTTTATTTTAATGGTCTCGATATAACCAGCCCGTGTGCTGGTCCTCATCAACAAAAACATTAGGGATACAGTGCATTTCATAATGATAGCACACCTCACTTTTTTGAAAAAATTTCCAGCTTTTTTTTTCCACTCTACTTCATTTGTACTGGAAAATTAAAATACGTAAAATAATTACGATAAGATCATTATGAAACGGCATATTTTCGGTATATCGGTTAAAAAAAGCTTTCTGTTCGAGATTAAGCAATTTTTTTGCATTGGATCGTAGTTATTTTACGTACCGTAAATTCTCTATTAAAAAACCCCTCTCTAATAGAAGGCCCCTCTCCAATAGAAGGCCCCCCTAAGAGGAGGGTTGAAAAATAGAAGGCCCCTCTCTAATAGAAGACCCCTTCAAACAGCAAATTTTGGGTTAAAACTTTATTGAACATTCAAATTCAAACAAATTATTCAACAAAGATGAAATAATCTTCTTCATCGTAATCTTCCAGAGTTGTGGGTTTCGGTTCTTGATCATCGACCAGCTCTCCTTCTTCCAGACTGTCTTCCTCAAAGTCATTACTGCCATCCGCCCCTCTCTGCTGAGCTCTGATGTCGTTGAGAATAATAAGTCCTTTGCTACCAATAGATCCTTCCGGTTTGAAGCGCGCGATTTTGTCGTCCCCAGAGCCATCTGTTGGTGTTGTGATTGCGCAGACTGAAACAATAAATACCGTATATCTTCTATTAAGCCGACATGTCGGCTTAATAGAATTTAAAAAAGTAACCTTCCAACGATTTCGCGATCATCTCCTTGCTGAGTTCTTGCCAGTCTCGATGCACCCATTCCAATATCAAGTCCAGAGCAGGCGCCTTTGGGTTCCCTCCTTCAGTGAATTCTTTTTGAGCGTCGAATGGAATTTTTGTTGAAAAATAAAAGGCCCCTCTCTAATAAAAGGCCCCTCTCTAATAGAAGGCCCCCCTCTGAAAAGGGTTGAAAAATAGAAGGCCCGGGCCTTCTAATAGAGAATATATGGTATTTTAATTTTCCACCACAAAAGAAGTAGAGTGGAAAAGAAAAAACTGGAATTTTTTTCAAAAAAGTGAGGTGTTCTATCATTATGAAATAAACTGTATAACGACATCTTGGTAAACCAGTGTAAAGCAAATTTGCAAAAACATATCAATTTTTATTTTTTGTTTAGCTTATTTAACCAGGATTTTTTTTTTTTGAAATACAAGCATTTCGTTGCAAAAACATCGCATGCGTCACATGTGTAATCAAAATAAATAAAAATATTTACTCAAAATGAAGAAAAGCATAAGCTAAATTTAGATTTGGTGCGAGGTTGAAAGCAAAAATGAATTGAATGCTTTTTTCAAGTGTGGCATTTAAAGGAGAAGGTCACATTTGAGAAAAAAAAATTTGCAAGAGGCATTCCCACTGCCGTCATCAGCGTGCCACATCGTTGGAACGCGCGGGCACACCTAGAGGACCAATGAAATTGAAAAGTTTGTCTTATAAGCGCTTTGATAATATTGGAAACTCTTTTGGACTCTATTAATTTTATACTCCACCCCCCCCCCCAGATTTAGAAAAATTTATATGAGGGGAGGGTATAATACAGTAGTACCCTCTTTTGTATCAACTAGGGTTGTTCCATGCTAAATTAGGGACATAGGATAGTTGTCCATGGTTTTTTCTAAGATGTTTGATATTTTTGAATAAAAGTGCCCATTTTTTTAGATTTTTTTATTCTGAAGCCTTTCAGTAGTTAAAATGTCTTCAAAAATCTGAATCTGAAGGCGCCATTTCGGCTTGGTTGCCGAGATATGGCCAGAATTTGGACTATCGATATTTTGGAACACCGACCACCTTACATGCAGCCATATCTCAAAAACCAAACCACTTTTTTAAAATTCTGCTTTTAGATTCGGATTCCTGAAGACATTTGAGTACTGGTAGGCCTCAAAAGAAAGAAATTCTTTTAAAAATGTGTACTTTTACTCAAAGATATCAAGCAGTTTTGCAAAAACCATAACCAACTGTTGTTTTAATCTAAATTAGTCCGGACGCTCCCCAAAATCCTCATGGCCAAAATTACCCCACAATCAAAGTCTTATGGGGATCAAAACCTGCAGAGAAACGGCAACATTCTTCTGTTTCTGCCTATTTGGGGGGAAGGGAGCTGAAGTGTGCTAGTAAAACGCACTTGCATGCAACTAAGCTTTAGGCTTATGGTTGGTCAGCGCATGTTAGCCGTGAACCAAGATAGTTTAAGCGGTCCAGGGGGTCAAGAGACTCTAGGGTTAGAGTCCTGGACTCCAGGGTGATCGCGTGGTCTTAGGCTTATGCTTAGGTCTAGTTTAGGGGGTTTAAGGCGTCTAAGGATTCTTCTAATGGACAGATATCAAGTATTTTACACTAGCATCCACCTGTTTCGGCTGGGGCAAAAAAGAGACTCTACTAAAGTATACCACCCCGTGACTTTTATGTCCGACAAACGATTAGAATAGTGTTTTCTACAATTTTCCCTCATAAAAAACCGATTTTTTCAAGAAATTTTTTGACTTTTTGCTTTAGGGGAACAAAGTAAACCATAATTTTTAGGGTATTCTACCCTGTTATCATCACTGAAGCTGGGGAAAAAAGTGTTTGAGTGCATATATTATCACGAGTACTTGCTCGGATTCATCTCTCAGGTATGAGTGTATATACATCTCTAGACCTTCAAGCCCCAGGCTTGCTGGCTCGAAGTTGAAATGCGCACACACATATTTGAGACATAAATCACTCGAAAGTGGGCATAAAAGTTACTTAGAAATGTTTAAAACACGGCTTAAAAAAGAGTAGTAAAGTAACGGGTGGAAAAATAAATTGAGTTCATAAAGTTAGCAAAGTTCTAGCCACACAAAAATTGGGTTCCTTTTAATAGCAGGTTCTAAAAAGCACGATAAGCAGCTTTGGTAAACGCCAGAGTGAGTATTTATGCGAGAAAGTATCCAAGAAGAAGTCAGTTGGTGTTGCTTCCACTGACTTACCCCACATCAGTGTGTAAGAGATGCAGTCATAAATGAAAGGAAACAATCAATAGGGGAGCCTAGCGCCTCATAAAGCACACAATAGTCTCTTTCAGTGGACAGAGAAGCAGAGAGACAGCTCCTCTCAGTATTACCCCCTTTCCAGCACCTTCCATCCCTTTTATTGGAGCAGCAGTAGAGGCTGTTTACATCGAGTTTTGTGTTTTCGCAAGATTGATTGTCAGACAACCACCAAAATGTTCAGAGAAGCAGCAAAAAGAAGAGAAAAAGAAAGAGAGTACTGCGTAAAAGAAAAAGTGTGCAGAGAGACACTAAAATAGTCAATTATTTACAATAAAAGTCAGGGGACCTGGTTTCCTCTTTTCTTTCCTATAGTCTCATGTAACAAACATTAACACATGATTCTTTTTTTGTATACTTGAATGCTCAAAGAGCACAAAAATTGATCATCAACAGAAATTGATCCATAAAGTTGATCGATTTTATATATATTGAATTTAAAAAAATGCTACTTAGGAGGGTCTCATCAAATAAGGTGTCATAACTCATGAGGTTTGAGAGGGGTTAATTTTGTCAAATACATGTTTTCGAATGACTTCATTAAGTATGAACATATTCCAAATTGTAGGGTTTTATTCAACTTATTTGGTTTTGAATAAATTTATATAGCACATTATCACGCAATCATTGCACAACGGAGAGTTACTAAACACCGCTACAATTTCGGCTGTATACCTCACCATGGGGTCCTATTTTCATGCATCCAGAGCTTCTTCTCGAGTTGTTTATGTCAGGTATTTTTGTGTGCACATCTCAACTCCAAGCCCCGAACCCCCTCTGCAAGCAAGGGATGCGCGCCCCTCCAACACGGAGTTCTTCATCCTCCAGATCCGAGATCTCCTCTTCACGCTCCATTTCCAGATCACTTAAATCAGCGTCGCTTGCATCCGAGAACTCGAAGTCAGACAATTAGCTACAAATAACAAAGATAAAGAAACACAACTAAACGTACAAAAATATAAAAATACATCAAAATGCGTACATATGCCAAAAAAAAACGATCACCACTCAACTTATCACTAATCTTATCATAGCACGATTTTATCTAAGATAACAGAGAATTTTTAAACATCTTACTTTCTTTAACTTCTGATAATGTTTTTTTAGTTCTTTTAACTATCATATGCAAAAATGGACGCGGAATCCGAATATTGGGCCCAAATGTTCCTAAGGTGCTGATTTCGGGCACAAAACACCGATGAAAAGCAAAATTTGTTGATTCTGGTTTTTTAACTTTTTTAGTTTTCTGCATCTTTTTCTGCAAAAATATAGGAGTCTAGTAGCAAGTGAGTATTCATTTGAAAGCTGAATCTTTGCACTTTCGAATAAGGTATAGAAGTCATTTGTGTGACTATAAAATATTCGAGCACCGCCTGCTTTCCTAACCATACTCAGGTCGCTTTTGGCGCTATTCATAAAATGGACGATATCTCAAGTAATATCGCTTTTATCGAAAAACTAATTTCAGTTTCAGATTCTCCGATAAATTTTGAATCAGAAGCAGCCGGTCTTACAGGCAGGGCTTGGCGTGTTAAGGTCACATTCAAAAAGCTCAATGCATTCATAGAATGATGCTCATATGTGTGCATATATGTGCAAAATTTACAAAAAAATAAGTAAAAAGACAACAAACATGACATTATATTATTAATTTTCTAGTTATCTTCATTTACAGCCAAGCTTGAATTGAACATGGACTATTTTTGCCGAAGATGTTGGAGTTGTGCTAGCGTTGTTTTTGTTGACAATGTATTTTTTGTTTATCTTCTATTTTATTCGCCATGATGAGGAAATCGTAAATCTTAAAATTTTTATGGTATACAAGTACAAAGAGTAAAGTGCGTAAATACAAGATTACATGCCTTTTCTTTTGAGGTTTTGCCTACGTTTTTAATAATGTCCCGTTTCTTACTCACAAGCAAAACTGCAGTGAGAGGTCTCCTACACAATTTTTCTCTTGACTACAAAGCAAGATGTCGACAAAAATATCAACTAAAAGGCAAAATAAAAGGCAGTTATCCTTGCATGGTTTTTGTACTCCATACAAAATGTAGATTTCTTCACTATGCCATTCGCTTATCGAAAAAAATTTAGACTGCGCGATGTTTGGAATGCAATGGTGAAGTTCTCAAAGAAAGGGATCCTATCGGCTGTTTTCCTCGTGCCAATAGAAATGCTGCTAAAGTTGTTCAGGATGGTATCCCATCCCTTGCTCCAGTAGTTGTAGAAAATGGCCAACAAATGGTTGTGTGTTTTTTATAGGTGATTATTCTGATTTTGCGGTCGATCTTTTAGATCAATGATGGGCCGATTTCCAATGTTTCTTCTTACGCCAATTCAGTTTTCGGTGGAAGTGTTGAGCATAGAACTGGTGTTCAGTCAGCTGTCCGAGATAGGATTAGTAACACCGTGGAAACTCAAAGGAATGCTTTGCCGAGTATTGTTGTCATGGATCCGTCGCTTCCTCAAGCACCCAATTTTGCCAATGTCGCAGTGGTTACTGAGTACGTAGTTGTTCATATTTCACTTACAGGTGCACTATTCGAATTTCACGATTGATTTTAAAAGCCCTGTTCGTACGACCTTGTTTAGCGTAACCGATTTACTTAGACTGGACAAAATATATTTCTTAGCAAAAAAACTGCTCTATGGCCTGTTTTAAAGCTTTTCTTGCGCATTTCCAAAAAATTTCAGTTTATTGAAGTATGTTGTAATAACGCCGGAATTTCTTTGTCTTGAGCTCAATATTTTTCAGGAATGACGAAAAATAAAAAAGTAACGGAGACTTTTCAAGAGCCTGTTTATTTCAAAGACTCGAGTGTTTTTTGCCATTTTTCGACATCTTTGACATTTTTATGGTTCTTGGTAGAGATAGCTTTAGTTAGCGTGAGTAAATCGACTAAGTGTTACAAGGTGATATAAACAAAATGGTCAAGCCCAATCGTACAATTCGGAAGATCCCTTTGTTACCCGCAATTTCAGCAGGCTCATTTTTAGACGAGTGCAAAGAGGAGGAAATGTTCTTGCTCTTGTCTTTCGTACGCTAGCACGTCCTGTGGTTCAATCTTCGGAAATACAAAGACAGCAAGCCGTCGACACGTAAGCTGCAAGTCTTTTTATGGTTATGAGTTCAAAATTTCTTCTTTTGTTGATTCAGTCAACGAACTATCGGTCCTGAAGACATCGTTCACTTGCCGGAAACGAGGGTTAGCATCAGAAAAATAAAGAGTGGAGCGGAATGTTCAGTTTGCATGGAAAAATTCATAGTTCGAGAATTAGTAGCCCGTCTAGATTGCCAGCATATCTTTCACCGTTCATGCGTTATAGCTTGGTTGCTTCGTTCAAACACCTGCCCCATTTGTCGCAGAGTTCTCGAGCCTAAAAGGTGGTTGAAGAAAAAGGATGCAGATAAAACAATAGACTTGACTTGAAATGTGTCATGTATTAAATAGTAAGGGCACTTTTGCGTAGCTATTCTTCAAAATTTGTCTTTTCTCTCATTTTATTTCTCGGTGAAGCAATAAAGCTCTTGTCGCGGATATTTTTTGTTATGGATCTTCTTTTATTCATGCAGACTTAGAAACTGGAAGTAAGTTAGAATTACGTGAATTAGTTGATGCAGAACTGCCCAGTTTGTGGGTGAAAGAAGAAATATAGTGTGGTCCCAAGAAATATAGGTTATTTCAAACATCTCTATGTTACTACGGATGAGGATTCCAATGTCTGCCACCTTGGTGGTTCAAACCACGTTCCTTGCATCTGCCATCTAGGTTCAACAATTGCTAAAAGAACCCTCATAGCAACAGTCGACTGCATAGTGTTTAGAGCTTCTAATAGGCAGGCTTTCATTCAGAATTTGCATTTTTGATAACAAGTCATAGACCAAAATGTAGCCGTGGATCTCCTCTACAAAATCACTAATTGCATTTTGGAAACTGCCTGACGCTCACCCTGCCGCAACCTAGCTTTTTGCCGTATTCTTATGCTTGGTGTAGACAACTAACAGAACAACAATGGCTCAATCGTGCAATCAAAGCTAGATACTCCTTTTGAGCTTACCGCCTTTCTGACCGGTTTCGCTTTCCTTTTTGATTCTCTTATTTCTCACTCATACACCGAGTAAATATATGAGTGTATATTATTGGATCGACCAATCTTACTTCCCCCTTCTCCAATTTTGAGGTGTGCAAATAGTATGTGAATGGTGTTGACTCTCTGTTTTCTCCACATTTCTGCTCTGATGCTATCCATTAGTCTTGAGCCCAATCCTTAATTGCCTGCACAGTTAATTTCAAAAAGATTATTGTAATTGTGTTGTATATATCATCTTCTATCCACACAAAATACCTTCAAACTTGTCTACCCAAACCTTTCTCCCTTTTTTCCGTTCACCCAAAACGAGGATTGTTGAAGTAGGAGTGTTTGTCCAGCACAACAAGTGTACTTCAGGTACTTCACCTAGTCAGCCAAGATCAACCGATTCATACCCAACACTGCAAAATCAAACCCTCCCCCTCCTAATCTGCGCACAAGTAAAGAAGGCTGGTGCAGAATATGAATTTTGACCACAAATTGATTGAACGATTGCGTGTTCAAAAGCAAACCTTGGATTAGTTTCCTTTCTTGTGATAATTGTTGGTAGATCATCATTTTTTGGTTGCCATCCCCTGCCCTGCACCCAACAATAGCAAACAATTTGGGGGTGTTTGTACAAGAAGTCAAGGGAACAACAAGAGAAATCCATGTTGTTAGTGGCTGCCCTCCCAGACCTTGTCATTCTCCCCAAACTTGCCCTAGGAGCTGCTGACCCTTTTTCCCGCAATTACTCCTCCAAGTGCTACTGCTGCTGTAATTTAATTGACTCGAGGAGGAGGGTGTTCTGTAGGCTTTCTGCTTCTGCATTACTCAGTCTAATCAATCAGGTGGCGGCGAGGGGTGACCCACCTCTAAACACCTGCAAGAAAGCAGTGGTTTTCCCTCCCTGCACCTCCTTCTCTTTTCCGTTACTTGTTGCTGCTGGTGGTGCAGTTTCTTACATTATTGCTGATGGGACTTGCAATAGTTATTCAACGGTGGTGATGAGTGCAACCAGGCGTTATCATTATCTCAGTTGATCGCTTTTTTCTGTAATCATAGAATTGTTGCTTTCACTCTTATTATCAAAAAGGGTGGATGTGGTGATATTTGGAAAATTGTTTGTTAAAAATCAATTCAATAATCTATTTTGGTTAACAAAAAATTCAATTGATTGCTCTTTTGATTCCTAGTCTTATTTGTTTGATCTACCGTATTTATTCTAATAGCTCCACATGTGGAGTTATTTTTTCAATCACCTCTAGCATGTGGAGTTATTAGAGACTGTGGAGTTATTGTTTCACTCCAAT
>BBSZ01013991.1:24351-42749 GCA_000981365.1 Subanguina moxae
CCCCCCCCGCAAAATGGGCTCGGGGCGGGTCGGGGCCCTGACTCGTTTGGAGAAACTCTGGAACATGCATCCCAATTGACTCGAGAACAGGCAGCCCAGTCAACTCTAGAACAGACTAACTGGGCTGCCTGTTCCATACTTTAGCCACTTGTTTTATGGTGAAATTTTTGGATTTTCATAAATTTTGGGAGTCACTTTGCCAACATTTTCAAAAAATGTCTGCGTAATTTTGGTCCACCCTGTACAGCTGCAGACAACTAATGGTATACGCTAGCCAGTTCTTCACATTTTCCATTTTTCGCGCTACTCTTATGACTTCTTTAAAAAACAAAGTACCGTATTCTTTCTAATAGAGCGGCACAGAGTTTTTTAGAAGTTTTATCAAAACAGCCTTTATTCGACTTTCCTGTACTTTTTTGTGTGCGTTTTGAAAGAAATGTTTGCAAAAATGTGGTAATCCCTCTCTTTTGAAGGATTATCCCTGAGTCCTTGGCAGTGGATGTCCTTGAGCTAACCACTCCCACAGATCACTTCATCAAAAGTTAATATTCTCCTGCTCCCTCTCCTACAATTGTTTTTATTGTGCGGGTTTTCCGACTGATTGGATTGAACAAAAAGAGACTTTTTCTTGTTTCAATTCAATTAATTGTGTGGTTAGGGCTAAATATGTGTTGTTGTTGAACACAAGAGACAGTCAGGATGTGAGCCAACTCAGAGTGGATTGCTACTATTGTGGAGGGAGGATACATCCACACAATTAATTAATGTTCAGGACTAGAAGCTTAAGAGACTTATCTAAGAGCAGTGCTGTATTGTTATTAATAGAGCTTGAGAGTGTTCATATTTTTGGATGAGCTAGCAGGCTGCAGCACCATCAATTAGACACTGTTGCGGCCTGCACTTTACTACTTCTATTAATGTTGTTGTTGGGCAATCCAGTCTACATAGTCAGAGGGCTAATTGGGCAGGAGATGCAGCCAGTGAATAATTGTTGAAGCTAACAAATAAATTACATCTATATTATTGTTACTTTTTCCCCAAAATTGTTACCTCCCAAAATTCCAATGGATCATCGTCGGGCTGGGCGCATACCATCTTGAGGTAACTGGTCATCTCCATACTTACGCCAGTATAAAGGACAAATTGTAAAAATCAAAGCTTAATTTCTAAATTTCTTAAGTGCGGCCATTCACAAATTGCGGCTGCGGCTAGCCGCAACCGCGACCCTCCCTAGTTTGAATGTTTACATCTTTTACTTTGGTGGTCAAAAAAAGCCAGCTTCTTTGGCTGTTGTTTACTCGTTGTCTTCTTTTACAATCAAGACTTATTTATGTTTATTTTAGAAATGTCTTTTCTTCTTTGTAATAAATTGGTCTTTATCTAAAAGCTGCAAGCATCATACCACTGTTTCAATGCACCCAGAGCAGTGCCTTTATGTCTGTTAGCTTATCTACAAAAAGAATAAGGGGAAAGAAGGAAATAAGAAACTTTGCACTTTGTTCCAGTGGTATCTCTTCTTCCATTGCATGTCCACGCTTACAATAATACACTTTAGTAATGCATCCTTGCTTCCAACCCCTCCTTATTACACATTGTAAACAGTTGGCTTGATGCATAATTAACGTCGGTTTTTTTTTGTATCAAGTTCTATTTAACAACACCAAGCAAAAGTCTACAAATAGATATTGTAGATTGGATCTTATGATCGGAGAACTTATGAGCGACCCATCCTGCTAACTTCCAAACCTTGCCGAGTTTTTTAAGGTGGTGAATGATGGTGGATTTATTCAAATTCTTCAGCCAACATTCTTGTTGTCAAGCTTTCATCCTCTTCCACGACCATCAAAAGTGCTTTTTCATCAAAATCCGACGGACGATCTCGGCCTTCTTCATATTTCAAGCTTGTATCGCTAGACTTGAAGCGTTTGAACCACCTTTGGCTTTGCCTTTCACTGATTGTTCCTTCGCCAAAAAAGTTGTTGAGTTCTCGAATTGACTGTGCTGCTGTCCACCCTTTTCCCAAAGTGATAGAGCAAGATATGACGGATGTGCAGATGATTTTCTTTTTTTTCTAAAATCCCTCTCGCCTTATATTTTTTGCTAATATCCCTCCCGCTAGCGATTTTACGGGAGGGAGATCAACCTTAGCTTATACAATAATAAATATGAGCCAAACAGCTTAAAGTAGACTCAGCCTATCCCTTTGTTTGGGCTTTTTTCTATCCTTTGCAGCCCCCACAACTGACCAACTCTCTAAATGAAAAGGAAATCAGTGCTAATTCTCTTTTTATGCTTCATTTAGTTAGTCAAAAAGAGTGTTTCTCTCACCACATGGTTATGTGCCATCGATCATACATCCGATTTGGGTGACTGAGAGAGCAGAAGCAAAGCACATGCTGTTGGATTTGTTGTTTTTTGTTCCAGACATAAAACTTCACTACATTTCTTTCACCACTTTTCCACAAAGCAGTAGTAGTAATAGGCATAAAAGTGTGTGAAGAAGAAGAAGAACATAAAAATTGCGGTGGTTAACGATCTTTCCCCTTTACTTTTCAGCAAAATAGAACAAAAAGTTTTTGTTAGAAGCGAAATCATTGGTTTATAAACGAGGAGCATTTTTTGAACAGTATGCTTCAACTCCCACTTCCAGCATGGCTTTTTTGTGTCATCAATTTGGTCAAAAAGTTTTTAGTTCTTTCTGACTCTAAAAGTTACTTTTTTTGAGCTAATTGATTAACAAAGATGAAGAAAGGAGATTGTCCGAAGAGAGAATCGAATGCGAGAGCACGGGCGGCCCTATATGTGAAGAGGACAGTTTTTTTGCCTTAGTCCCCCTTGTTGTTTTAGCTCCTCCCAAGCATTTCTTATACACTAAAAAGGATAAAGCTCTTTTCGGTATTTTTTGGGAGGTAAAAACTTTCGATAGTTTGACATTCATTATTCAAGCACCGTAAAACCTCTAATAATACCCCCCCCCAATTCAAAATCGTGTTTTTGGCATTGTGTTTTTGACCCACTTTTTCCAGGTGTCTCTCAGGCAACTTACTACTTAACTTGTAGCTTATTGTCTTAGCTACAATTTGGGTGGTAAGCTGCCTGAGAGACACCTGGGAAAAGTGGGTCAAAAACACAATGCCAAAAACACGATTTTGAATTAGGGGGGGGGGGTATTATTAGAGGTTTTACGGTATACCGCAGGAACTACATTTTGGCATACAATTTAGGCTCATTGTAGGCGAGCGTAGTTTAGACGTTAACCAATAAACCTAGATGAAACAAGACATACGCTGGTTCACGGCTAACCTACGCAAGCATACCCTAAGCCTAAATTGTGTGTCTAAATGCAGTACCTGAGGTATAAAAATACCACTTATAAGGTTGTTTCCCTTGCTCTTCCAAGGAATATTCCAACATCCCGTATTTATACTAGGGCCTGGCCATTTATATGTCTTTTTTCGGCCTTTAATAGAACCATAGTCTCTAGTATAACCACACCCCTAGAGGGAGTTAAACAAAAAGTTTTTGTAGGGCTCGCTTAATGTATCCAACTACCTTATCTGATCTCTCCTGGATGCCCTAATAAAATAGAAGTAATCAGTGTTTGAGATCATTCATTGTTTTATTGCTGGATATGTATGTTATACTCTCTCCACCAAACAGGGTAAAAGTAGGGCAACGCCTCCACAATGAATCACCACCTTTTCTAGCTGGCCGCGTTTGGCCTTATTGATTGGCTACTAAGTGGAGGCCCGCCTACTAGTGTTTATCTCTTGCTCTCCTTTTTTTCTCCTTGATGTTAGGGTGGAGCTGGAAAGTGATGGAGATTTGGCGCCGCCTGCCAACAGAGTGTGCATATGTGTAATTGATTTCACTAGAAGGTGTCCTCACTGATCACTAATCGTGTAAATTAACAATGTAAATATTACGGCCGGTGTTTTACCTACAATCCACCTGGTTCCTCCTACCCTTCATGTGGATTACCCTCCTTTAAGACGCTTTAACTACCCTCCAACTGGTTTACCGACCTTACGAGCTTCTTCTCCAGTGATTTTTCTCTCAGCTATGGATGTTTGCGCATCTCAACTCTAAGCCCCCGAGTCCCTGTCAAGGGGCGAAGGGGGCTTCAGAGTTAGAGATGCGCGCACATGCTTACCTGTGAGATGAATCCAAGCAAGATTCTGGAGAAATAAATGCATTTCAGGCCTTTTTTGCCATAGTCCAGTGAGAGGGATATTTTTTGGGTGGAGGTATAATTCAATAGAGCCAGAAGCTCTTTATTTATATCATAAGCTGCCATACGAGTTTGGCAATATTTATTTTGCAAACTACTAAGGTTTAATATACGGCAGTCACGGCTTCCCAAAAAAGCCAAAAATGATCAATTGGGTTTTTTGAAATTTTGAATTTATTTGTATCGACACGAAATTTTTCCTTGTATTTTATTTGATAAAATCACGTGTTCACTTCTAAATGACGTTACTATTTTTTTTTTCGGTGGAATAAAATTCTGCTCGGCTATCTGAAAGAGGAGATTCAGGGCTACGTTTTGATGTATACATTTTTGTCAAAATGAGGTGTCCCTGACAATTTTTCTGGTGTCTGAAGTTTTAAAACGCGTTGTTTGATAATGATATATCAACCAAATTGATACCAAATGATCCGGATGTTATTGGTTAGGTTTTGTATTTTGTGATGTTGAACCAATAAAGATGTTTTGCGAAAGGAATTGTGATTGCAAAAGAAAATAGGAAAATAGGCAAATTCAACGGATTAAAATTGACAAATTGACATTTCATTGTCAAAATTTCTCACGAAAACAAAGAAAAATAGTGTCTAGAATATTTTTTGGACTCGCATTTTTTGTGTCTAATAGTGCTATTTCCGAGAAAAAAAAAAGAAATAAAAAAAATTGTCTCCGGCGGGGATCGAACTTTTGACCGCTCTTTTTCAAAGGCAAACGCTTTACCAATACACCACGAAATTTGGTCAGAAGCTCCCAACCCTACATTTTGGGAAGCCGTGGCAGTATCATTTTTAAAGTTGCTGACAATGTTACAGAAAAAGGTTGGACCCTTCTTCCTCAAAGTGTTTATATGAGAAGTTATGTATAAAACAATTTATTGTTCTTTAGTAGTAATAAATTTTATCTGTGTAATTTAGCAGCAGTGTTTGGTGTTGATTACATGCATTTGTTTAGAGGAGCACTAAAATTTACCATTTTTCTCTCCTTCCCGTTTGGTGCACTTGTTGTTCTTCCTGTTTATGGATGGAGATTTTATCACATCTAGTGTTATTGTCTTTGTGTTTCTAGTACCTTTGAACGCTTTGTTCATGTGCTCTGGCTCAACTGCATCTCATTTTATATTCGAAGCTGTTTTTTTTTCTTCCTAAATAATTTATTACGCTTTTCAGCTGATAAACCCCACTCCTCTGCAATGGCCTCTTCCAAATGTGCTTATCTCAATTGCTGTCTTCAAATAAATTCTTGTGACTAATAACAAGATGTGCCAATTGCCAATCTGCAAGCTTCCTTTTCTGGCTGCAGCACTTTTTATCCTGGAAATTAGCATCCCCAGGACGAGTGCTGAGCCAAGAGTGTTCAATCTGAGGGAAGCTTCTACCGAACAGGATGATAGAGACCAATTTTTAGGTTGGATATTTTACTTTAAACAAATTGAAAGGGATATATAGGAAAGGCATACCCCGACATTGGAACAAATTATCCTGAAAACAATAGATTCTGATGACAAGTCATTTTTGAAAACACTGTTGCTAACCTAGCCTGGCCTACCCTAAACCTTCTGCCAATATACATTTAAAATTATCATTTGTTTGAGTAAATTGTGTTTGATGTGCTTGCCACACATACCAAACAATTAATCCAAAGCATGCGGCACTTTACTCAACCAAATTCCAATTTCCTGCTGTTATTGCATGCCCCCTCTAAAGGTCAAGGCTGTAGATCACCTAAAGATATAATATCACCACTTACTACTCAAATTACTGCCCCATTCGCCTACAATAATAAGTGTCAGTGAAGGCTTCAAAAAGAGATACCTCGATAGGAGTCCTTATATTATTGCTGATTTAAAAATATAGTTTGAATTATAGAGCACGTAATTCGCCCAAAAATGTCTAAAATACAGTCAACTCTCGATATAACGTCACCATTTTTGAAAAAGGGGTGACGTTATATCGAGAGTTGGCTTTTTAAAAGGTGAAATTGTTGAGTTGTGTAAAAACTACCGACAAATTCAGAATCCTCACGATTTTTTGCCTTAGAGAGATCAATATCAAAGTGGGCAAAAGATGTCAAAATTTGAGGAAAAAAAATGGTCGGACCCAGCTGTGGATCGAACTTTTTGGGGTGACGTTATATCGAGAGTTGACTGTAGTGTCCAAAGGCCATCTTAGACGGTAAAAAGATAGAGCTTGAACAAAGGTTTGTTAACTGGCACCTGTCGCATAGAATACCTCTGGCATACACACTGTTTTTATGCATCCAGAGCTTGTTCTCAAGTGATTTATGTCTTAGTTATGTGTGTGCATACGCATCTCAACCTCAAGCCCCCTGGGGTTTGCGATTTTTTGTGGGTTTGAGATGCGCGTACAAACTTACCCGCGAAATAAATTAGAGCAGAATTTTCGATCAAAATGCAATAAAAGACTTTTTTGCCCAGTTCTGGTTGAAAAAAAACAAAACAAAAGGTGAAAATTTGAGGAATATGTACCCTTTGGATTTGGTTTACCTTGGTCCTCCAAGACAAAATGACCAGAAAGTATCTTTTTAACGCTGTGAAGTTTCTTACCATTTATTGCTTGGCATTTTTTTTATTATTAAAAGCATCTAAAATGGTCTTAGGACATCATTCTAAAGCGAATAACGTATTCTGAAGTCGGGCCTAAATGTTTGGTTGTTACTTATCCAAAAAGACTCAACCGAGGAGTCAACAAGCTGGAGCTATTCAAATAAGTGGAATGGATTGTGCGAATCCGCAAGCTTTTTTCTATTGTTCTTTGCCGTGTTTCAGCTGATTTATGCTGCTGCAAAGAGGTGTGAATTTTGGGTGGATGAAGAGAAAGGTCAAAGAGAAATGCCTCTGAAAAGGCACAAGTGTGTTCTTCAAAAGTTTCTTCAGAAAAGTACACATTGAATTGGGATGACAATCCAATAAATAATGAATGGAAGGGAAAGACCGGACCAACAATAAATTGTACAGACAATTTAAATACACAATTGACTTCAATGATACCAGACAAAAGAAAAGATTAATACAGTTCACTCTCGATATAACGTCACCCCTCGGGACCTGCCCAAGGTGACGTTATATCGAGGGTGACGCTATATCGAGAGTGACGTTATATTGAGAGTGGACTGTAGAAGTGTTTAAATCTAAATGTTTAGTGTTCTCTCCAGCGGATGTGGTCAAACAGTATGGCAGCTCCAGCACGTCCGACTATTTTCGTTTGCTAGAACTCCATGGAGACTACTTGATCATAGGAGCAGCGTGAGTTAAACAATTGAAGAAAAAAGTGCTGTTAAAATTGTTGGAAAAAGACAAAATAATGCCAAGCAAACATTTGGCTCATTTTTGTTTAAACAGAAAAAGACATTGCAAGAGCATAAAATGGTGATTAAAAAGACCAAGTGGCTTGGTTGTCGAGATCTGACCAAATGTTGGACTACCAATATTTTGGAGTAACGACCACCCCACTTGAAGCAAGCCACTTTCTAAAATTCTACTTTCAGATTCGGATTCCTGGGGCCAATTCCTCAACTCGGTTTCGATTTTGATTTTGATTTTTAAGAGGCATTTATTGACATTGATTCCAACATCGATGTTGATATCGATGTTAAAATAGATTTTTTGTTGTTGAGAATCAAAGGCACGCGCGATCGCCTTTGATTTTTGAAATTTTCGTCTTTTTCTTTGTTTGCTTATTTTGTTACCTTAGGGTCACATGATTCGAAAATCGTCCAATTTTTCATTTATTTTATGATTTTCGATGTCTTTTGCCTTTTTTTTTTTACTTGTTCATGCGCTTGTCGTTGCTCGTCGCTCAACTTTCTTGACATGACTATAGTGCTGCAAAGGTAGAGATTTTTAATAAATGTGTTATTGCTGTTGGAGTTTGCTCGCACATATCGCTCGTATTAGCATTAGCGTATTAGCATTTTCTCTTGCGCTTCGAACATCTTTATTTAGGCTTTGATCCCCTCCAGCTTGGCTTGATCCATCTCCCACAAATTCCTCTTAATAAATAACTCAAACTCATTCTTTTCTTTCAATAGAACCCTAGTTTCTAACTCCTCGAGAGAATCCTCCACTACAAGTTCAACTTCCTTGCGCATGACGTCAAGAACAAACAAGTCTTCCTAGATAAAAATTTATAGTTATTGATTAACATACAAGACTAGCGGGGAGAGTTGTTCAGATGGAGCGTAACCTGTTTTTAAGAATTTCTCGTAATGATTGATGGCAGCAGTGCGGATGTTTTGCCAGTAGACCTCCTTCACATACGTACGTAGCATCGTCAAAGAATTCGAAGAATAAAAGAATAAAAAAGTCAAAGAATTTGCAAAGAAGGTCACCTTCTTCGACCATTTGCATGCGGATTTTGGCCCCTGAGGACATTTTTACTATTGGGAAATCTCAGAATAAACAACTCATTTCAAAAAAGGGTACTTTTGGTTAAAAATAGTGAAATTAGTAAGAAAATGTGGGTGTACAATTATGCATCAAGCATGTTATATAATGCAATTGATGATTTTGTTCAGAGACTCTGTCCACAACGTTAGTGTCGAAACTTTCCAAAATGTTTCCATCTACAGATGGCCGCCTGGTGAGCTTGAGCGGGAGGACTGCATCATGAAGAGTGTAGAACAGGTAAATTCTTTCAACTTCACTCCCACTTGTAGTCTTTATTTGGTTGTTGCAGGCTTGTCGCAACTACATCCGAGTGCTCAACAGACGAGAGAATGGAGATCTTCTCATTTGCGGCACCAATGCCTATAAACCCATGTGCAGATTGGTGGACAAGCATACTCACAAAGCAGTTATTGAGTTCTCCGGCACTGGTGAATATATTACTTATAGCATAGCTGCACGCCAACCAAAAAATAGCACATACAAAATGGCTCAAATTGAAACCCCCCCCCCCCCTAAATTACTCATTTATCCCCTCAAATTGCTTAAACTTGATTACCTCGGCTGTTTTACAACAAGTTTTCCTAATTTTTTTCCCAGTGTGTAGCCCTGGATCTGCTCTTTCTAATGCAGTACAGTCGACTCTCGATATAAGAGCACTTCGCTATAAGAGCACTTCGCTATAAGAGCACTAAAAAAAAATTTGGTTGGCCGATAAAGACTGTAAAACAGACAAAGTTTACCTTCGCTATAAGAGCACTCTCGCTATAAGAGCACAAACTGTCGGTCCCAATGGGTGCTCTTATATCGAGAGTCGACTGTAACAGAGAATAATGGCAAAAAGTTTGCAACTCATGTGGATGTAGTGACAGGAATTTGGATTCAATCTAATAATTTACAGGTCTCTCTCCTCTGGACCCTAAACACAATACCACCTTCTACATGGACCATGACTACTTATATGCGGCAACTGGTTAGTATCTTTGATTTTTTTCCACTCACCTCAATCAGTGCAGTCAACCGCAACTGTTTCAGTGGCTGATTTTGCTGGCACTGACTCTCTCATCTTCAGACGCAACATTTCGGTGAGGGAAGATAGAGGTCTGCGCACTCAGAGGAACAACGCCATTCTATTGAACAAACCACAATTTGTGGGCACTCTTCACTCGGACGAGGTAAATCTTTCAACTAAAAGACTAATTATTGGAGTGTTGAAGGTCGCTTAACACGTTGTTTAAAGTGGGCTTCTTATAAGAGTCTTTACTCATCGAAGGTTGAAAGAGGAGAGATGGGACTTCTTAGTGATTCAAAAGAGTTTGACCACACAAGGTAAACTTCTTCAAGGTCATTTGGCTGTGCATAGGACCAAGTTTAGGGGAAAATATCAAATGACATGAATCAATTCCCTTCCCCTCATTCTTCTCTGAATTAGTCTATTCGTGCATAAATTTGTTGTTTTCGCTTTTTGGCGATTGGAAATAGAGGGAGAATTGCTTGTAAGAAATAGAAAAAGACAAAGCAGTTGCCCTCTGATCAAATGATTCGCGTCGAACTGGCCTTACTGAGTTAAATCGGGGGCTGCTCAATTCAGAGCTTGGGATGGGCTGAAACAACGGCGAGGGCCACAAAAATAGATGAGCTAGATTAGACTAGGGCCAGAAATTTTTCAAAGGAAACGACATAAATCTCCATTTCTGGAGCCAGATTGCCGCTTACTATGTTAACAAAATAAGAAGAAAGAACAAATAGGGTTTTTTTTTTAAGGCTCTGGATAGTTTCTGACAAAAATGACAGGTCGGCCACCATCTGAATAAGTACCATTTCTGGGACCAGTTGTCGCTTACCTGTTACATCCTGCAATTTATCTTGAGGTCTACAGAATTGTTAGAGTTGCAATTGACTATAGAATTGACGATGTTCCTTTAGCAGCTTCATAGATGATTTCCGCAGTTCTGAGAAACAGTCCCCTAAAGAATAGACCGGTTAAAGAATTGGAGGTTGAAGAACTTTTGCAAAGCCCTTTCAGCACATATTTGATGGCAGACGAGATAGAAAATCGTATCGATTCATGACTTGCCGTTAGTTTGATATACCCCAATAAACGTATCACTAAACATAAAAACAAGGGCACTTTTTGCCTTGTCTGGCTATGTAAAAATGATGTGCCAAGGGTCTAAAACTCAGATTTTGAGAGCCATGAAGGGAAACTGATACGTTTTTCGTGCTTTTCAGACCATTTTAGGCCTAGGAGAGTGGTTTACGCGCGACATTAAAAATTTTAGTTTACTGGGGTATACCAAGCTGCCGTCCATGACTTTCTACAACCATCTAATGCTTGCCTAGAATGATGCGAGCATAATGAAAACACTTGAAAAAAATCAATACTAACCTTAAACTGCTTGACTTTGTCATCCTCTTGCACGAAGATTATCTCCGCTTGCTGCTGGATCATCCTACGGGTGACTTTCTTTTTGGCGATCATTTATTTAAGCACCCAATTGACCAAGTTCTCATGAAGGTCCGCAAGAGTGAGATGTCATTTTATGCCAGCCATTCGCTGTGCTCCTTTCCTAAACAAAAGTCACTCAACAAGAGCTAAATACACGATAGCATAACGCTGGACCTTTGATGCCTTAGGAGACCGTCTAGTAGACACTGCCAGTCTACAGTCAAACCTCAATTTAACGCCCCCTGGGCGCAATTTGATTGGCAGCACATAAAATATCAGTAATCAGACCCCCGATTTAACGGCCCCCTAGGGCTGGTCTCAGAAGGGCCGTTAAATTGAGGTTTGGCTGTGTTACAGATGACCCTTCTTTTAGAATAAATAAGGTACTCCGTTTTCGAATAAAACCACGTATTATTCTCTTTTTCAATCCTCAGATTTTTATGTGGTTTTATTAAATAGAGTATGGTATGGTTAAACCGGTGTCACAAATCCACGCAATCCCTATTTAGTATAATAAAATTTTCAGTATGTGTACTTCTTTTTCCGCGAGGAAGCAGCTGAAGCTGAGTCAACATCTACATACTCTCGTGTGGCTAGGGTCTGCAAATCAGACAATGGTGGACCTCGTAACTACTACGAGACCGAGTGGACCAGTTTTGTCAAAGCTCGTCTTAATTGCTCCGTTCCTGAGAAAAACAAGCCCTTCTACTTTGATGAGGTAATTTTTTTTGTTATTTCCTGTAAAATTCAGGATTGTGTTTCAACAATTAATGTTATTACAGATAATCTCCGTCTCTAACCTGACCAAGTCTCGAGATGGTCGCTCTATTGTCTATGCTACCTTTGTCTCTGAGTTCAACTTCTTGCGTCACTCAGTTATTTGTGCTTTTGATGTGGCCCAGATCGATCGACTCTTCCAACATTCCGACTATATGGCTTTCGATGGAGAGCGAAAGAAGTGGCTGCGACAAGCCAGGGTATGTCAGGCTTAGTCAATTTAATTTTTTTTCTAAGAATAATAATAATGTTTCATAAGACTATACTTCCTTTTTCAGGATGAAAAGACTTCAAAAATAGGCCAATGCCAGCCCAATTCTCGTCTGTTGAGTGAAGAAGAAGCCATCACTGTCCGCAAATTCCCGATCATGGCCGAATCAATTCCAAACGTGTTCACAGCTTCAGGGGCAGTCGGTTTGTGTTTTTTCACGATTTAAGCAAGCAATGAAATTTTTTATTTCAGGCATTCACCGTGGAAGCGATCACTACAACCAAATAGTTGTTCTCCAGAACGTGGAGTTTCATGAAGGTGTGGCAGATGTTCTCTACGTGGCTACTGACCAAGGCAACATAATCAAAATGGTTAATCTATTGAATTTTGGCGCTGGAGGGGCTAGTCAGCATCTATCTGGAAGGAAGGATTATGACTCCGGTTCTTTGGGCGAGGATCCTCTGGTGCCTGTGGCCATATATGAAGTGTCAAAGGTGAGTAGTCATTTAGACTTACAACTATAAAAGTGATCCTATGGTGCCTTATGTTATGGTTTCAGCTTCCCATTCGTCGGCTATTGATTTCCAAAAACAAGTATTTGATTGTAGTCACTGACCCAGTTGTTTACCGTCTGCCCCTGCAAATGTGTTCTGCGCATGGAAATTGTGACGAATGTATAGGCTCAAGGGATCCTCACTGTGTGTGGCATGATTCCAAATGTGTGCATCTAAGGAAGTTGGTGACTTACTATTTTTCGTCGCTTCTACCACTAATTAATTTTTAGCATTCAAAAGAAATTCGCTTACCAGGATGTACTTTTGAGAAGAACCAAGATATGCGCAGAAATAGAGCTGGAAGAGCACAAAAGAAAAGAACAAATGGCAGTGAAATTAGCAGCAGTATCTTCTGTTCAGACTCTACCTCTGGATGTACAACTAGGAAAACATTGTAGGTCTTTGTGTAGGGTTGTCGAATACCCGAAAATTTCGGGCACCCAAACCGAGGAACCAAACTGGAAGCAAAATTTTCGCGTATCCGAATCTATATCCAAAAAAACCGGGTTTCGGTTCCAATTACCGAAAATTTCACAAAATCATGAACACAGTTTGTTTCGCGCAAATTATTGAGTGCCTTTATTGAATATGAACATGCTAGCTTGGCAATTTTTGAGAAGTCAAAAATGTATATTTTCAGTCAACTTTTCACTGGACACTAATCGTGACTCGAATCCCTCTGAAAACCTATGCCACTGCAAAGATCAGCAGGGTATCTTAAATCATAAATGTGAGTGTCCTCCACTCAAGTCTCGAGAATCTCTTTTTGGATCATCTGAGAATCCGCCCAGTGTTTCAAATGGTCAGGCTTCAATCCTTTCCAGTGAATACGAAGGTTAAACAATTGACTTTATTCTCATTTAATATTTTTACATTATGCAAGTACGACTTTTTCAGCTCCATTCAAAGGCCCACTTCCCTGGTGGGTGTTGCTTATCATTTCTCTTGCCTTGTTTCAAACAATTGGTTTCTTCTACCTGTGCTGCAAGCTATATGCCAAACGCAGACGATCCAGCTCTAACCAATGCATCAACAAAACAGCCAAGATGCCTCGAGCTGGTTTCCTCTCCAAGTCTATTGGTACCAATAGTTCTGATCAGGTAGCTCTTCCGCTAAATCATTCCAGAGAGCTATTCATCAGTGCCTACAGTCAGGCCACCATTGTTCACCCGTTAAATGGGGGGCCAGACGAGAAGAGGCCAGGCAGTAGTAGTGCAGCTCATCCACCCTTAACACAGTGGCCTTGGATAAGCGGTCAGTCTGACCATCCACCAAAAAATGCAAAACTAAAGTCCTCCTTCTTGGGCGGCATATCGAGTCATTCAAGGAGTGGAGCACGAGTGAATGGTGTTGCCACGTCAAATTGTGGCGATATCAGTATACAGCTTGAGGGCAGTGCCACCCCTTCCCAGCCTTGCTATTCCTCAAGTAGTGCAATGAGAACTCATTGAGGCTAACAAACGGTTGATTGCATGTTCGGGTATTGAAGATCTCTGTATTCGGCATTTTTATTATTTCTATCATAATTGGCCTTTTACTTGACGCGTTTGTAGTTTGAACTTCTACAAAGTTCATCGTTGTCTTGTGTGTCTCTTTGTTTTTTTTTTGTTTTCTTCTTCAATATACGGGTCGCACTGGTTATTTCTTTTTTATACAAGATGAGTCAAAAAATTTGGGTAATTTTAAATGGCCACTACTTTTTCTCTGCGGCGAATGTCGAAAAACTTGCTTTTACAGATTGACTTAGCTAGTACTGCCATTTTGGTTGGTAAATACCGTATTTCCTGCAATAAGCGCCCCCTCTAAATTCAAAAAAAAAAGTGTTTGTGGCATTGTGTTTTTGACACCAATTTTGTTAGTGACTCCAGGTCATGTCATATACCAAAATGTGGCTAAATTTTTTAAATCTTAACATCTTAATCTTAACTTTAGAGTTGTCTAATCAAATATTCGGTACTACTGTATTAACTTAAAAATTTTCCTTTCTGTCTTTGTTTAGATATGTCCAAATTTTTTGATTTACACTGTATTTGCTTTTAGATTACAATCAAGTCTCTATTTAATGATACCTTGAGGGTGCGTAAAAAGTTCGCGGAATTTTAGAACCGCAATGATTTTATTTTTTTGAATCATTTATAACAAAGTAACATACCAGAATGATGCTGAGATTCTGAATTTCAAAGCTATTTTAACAGATTTTCGAAATGCCCTTCTTTTTCTGCTATACAGACCCTCAAACGCTTCGGAAAGGCATCTACGATTTCCGCAGACTGTTCCACCGAAATTTCATTCCAAGCTTTGACCAGAGCACACTTTAGCGATTCCACAGACTTGTGTGAGGTAGTGCATGCTTTGCTCTCCAAGATTGATCACACGGAATAGTCCATCGGAACGTCGATGAAATCACACTTGCTTTTTTCCCTGCTTCATTTAACAGAATGACCGCTGATCGTTTTTCTTTTGACATCTAAAAGTTAGAAAAAAATAATAATTTCAGAAAAAAATTGTTAAGTCAGTTTTGTGGAGGAAGAATGGGGCTACAAAATGGTGTATTGCGATCTAGGATATCAAGTTTTAATAATGGCGCAAATTCATATTTTAAAAAATTCCAGGAACTTTTTACGCACCCTGTACTCCAAAAATTCAGCTAAAAAAGGGTCAATTTTTTGGATATCGTTAAATCGAGGGTCGACTGCATAAAATTGACCAGAAGAGTAGATTTGAATTAGTGACATATTAATATTTTAGATATATTCAAAAAATTTTAAATAAAAATATATGGTTCTGTGATACTTTTCCATTCTTCCTTGTTTACTTACCTGCTTTAGATGTCGCTTTCACGATATTTTTAGCAGGCATTACTGTTTAACAAATAAATAAATAAGTTTATAAAGAAATTGCTAAGAACTTTACAATGGCCAAATGCGGACATAAAATACCTGCAATATTTTTTTTTTCTCAAAATAGCGCCAGTTTAAAAAAGTCCAAAATTACTGCAAATATTTGAATTACTTTTGATAGAACAGAAATTGAAGCTGTAAATAATTTAAAAATTTCAATATTAGTGCTCCATTTTGAAGTGCTTTACTTTTCTGAAAAAATGTCACAACTTTTTAATTTTTTGTTCCATAGAAAATAACGTGATGTACGATAGTCAAATTGCGAACACAAACTATCGAGTGGACGAAATATCAAAAAAAAACCAAAGTCAACAACATTCCAAAAAAATTAGAAAAAAAAACGGCCGCAGCAAAAAAAGTCACTAGTCAGAATTAGCTGTACAAAAATTAGTAAATTTGAAGAGCATTTAATTTTACTTTGTAGGGTACATCGCTTTCTAATCCTTCAAAAATTCAGCTCTAGCCCTTGCACACCCAATTTCCAACATTTTTATATGCGCGCATACCTGAATAGATTTCAATTTTTTACTCTTGTCATTCTCGAATGCACTATCTCCCTATGTTCATACCATACTTGAACCATAACTTATCCAAAAGGGAATCGATCAAAAGAACTGCTCTGTTCAGTGCAAAACAACATGCAATGTAATCTGTGTGCCACAACTTCTCTTTATATTGGTTTCATTGAAAAAAGGAAAGAGCAGTGGAGAGAAAAGAAACACTACTTCTGCATTTTTGTTTCATCTAACCTTAACTCTTCTTTTCAATGTGGATGGCAAGAATTTTTTGGTTGTTTAATTATTTTCGACCAGCCTAAGCTATACCTCAGCAAAACATTGAAACATGTTTTGCGAAACAGGGGTCTAGAAACATTGGGATTCTATGGCTATTTGTAGGGTAGAAATTCGATTTTCGATCCTTTTGTGTATTTTGTTGGACCTTTCTCTTTATATGTTGTTTCTAGCCACTATAAAGTATTCTCGGAATATAGGCTCACTAATACAAATTGGAAAAGACAAAATGTCAATGTTTTTTTTCTGAAAAGTGCTTTCCACATCCTTTTAGCCCCTTTTCTATAGATTACAGTTGCTAAAACCTTGCAAAAACGCATTTGTGAATGATTTGCGGTGGTTGGAACATAATGCACTCCGGCTTTCTAACCTTGTAATAATCAGTCATAAAGTAAGGTGAAAGAAATATTTGCTTGCACTAACACAACATGATGTATTGGCGGCACAAAGTAATTGTTGTAGTTGGATTCTTTGCCCTTTTTTTCTTCTACTCGCTGCAGTCAAAGCATATTACTGAGTTGTCACTGAACACCATTCATGGTGAGCTGGCCATTTTGACTTGTTGTGCCATATTTGCCATAAATTCACATATTTTTCAAAGCTTTAAGTAATACTCTTTTAGCATTAGATGGCTCTGACCATCCGCTATTGGCCCCCTTCCACGAAGCATGGCGTCAGCTCAGACAACTAGACTGTAAAAGACTGTTTGCGCTAGACACATCTTACATCCACTCCTATGTGCGCAGTAAACGCATTTTGGTGGATGATCCAGACCAGTTGGATGTTAGTTGTGCAGCAATTCTTGGTCGTTGGCACTTTGCCAAGCAACCAACCACGAAAGATGAGGCCGAATTCCCGCTGGCTTTTGCTCGGACTGTGTTTAAAGTAAACCAAAATGAAGAAATGTAAAGACAATGAATAACAAGTTATGACAATCTGAGAAAAATTTTTTTCTCAGATATGTGGTTTTTTTTGCCCCACCCTGTTATCAAACCCGCCACCCTCGATAACACGTCACCTTTTGTCAGCCCCCAGGGGTGATGGGTTATCAAAGTTCAACTGTATGCGCATTCCCTCATGTTTAGGACTATAGCTTCCTTGAGCACATGCTAAGTGTGGAATACCAGCCACAAAATGTGTATTGCTACTCTCTTGATGCCAAAACAAAAGCAAGTTTTAAGAAAAGAATCAGAAGTCTATCCAGTTGTTTTTCCAATGTATTTGTGGTAGATAAAGAGTACTCAGTGTTTAGTAATGGTAAGGTGTGTGGCTCTATGTAATCTGGCTACACAACACTCGACGTTTAGAATGTAACTAGGTCTCATTTGTCCTGTTTGCAAAGTCTCTACCAACAGTCCACATACAAGTGGAAGTATGCCTTTGTGTTGCAGAACCACGACATCCCACACAAAACCAACTGGGAAAAGGTTATTAGTCAAACTGGTCAATTCCAAAAATATAAAAAATTAAAGGTGTACATATTAAAGCTGTACAAGGGAGCCAACGATATATCTGCGCTCAAAACAATGCCTGTGAGTGTGAAGGAAACACTCAATTGGACCATGGCTTCGCTGCACCTGTATAAAGATGGTTAAATTGACTAAAAGAGAACGCGCACACTCCATCAGTTTTCAGAGGAGAGGAATAAACAACTGTACTACAGTACAGATGGCTCACTCAAGGTGCTAAAGCACACCAAGTCCTTTAATTTGGTGGTGTTGTCAAGAAGGGCCGTCCAATTTGTGATCCAAGATTTGCAGTTAGACCAGTTTATTGACAAATTAGAAGAGAGCAGATATGGAATGGATGAGGTAAACACATTCTTTTATAGTTAATAAAACATAAATAAGCAGGTCTTTTTCTCTACACTTAACACTAATTTGCCTGACTTTCCTGGAGGATTCACGTATGAATGTCTCAGCCGAAAAAGACCCACAAACAACATGGGACGGTCAGTAGTCATAATTTATCATTTTTTAACTTGGGGTAGACATTTAAAAGGTATCGCTGAAACAGGCAAATTTCGTCCTTACATGCATTTCTGGACTCTGCTGAATTATACCCCCTC
>BBSZ01013992.1:0-22787 GCA_000981365.1 Subanguina moxae
GGAATTTTCTCTCCAATTCAAAATCGTGTTCTTGGTATTGTCTTTTTGACCTACTTTTTGTAGACAAGTCTTGGGCAACTTACCACTTAAATTGTAGCTAAGACAATAAGCTGTAATTTAAGCGATGACTTGCCTGAGAGTCATCTGGAAAATTTTTTTCAAAAACACAATGCCGAGAACACAGTTTTGGATTAGAGAGGGGGGGGGTAGGGATGTACCCACGGGGTGCATGATCATACCCACCCGGGTGGGTATAATCACAAGAAACACGGTATATCTAATGCTTTATTTTCAGAAATTGTTGCTGCCTCAAATACGGTCAGGTAATAACACTTTTTTTAGATGCTTTAGCTTGTACGATCTATATTCTTTTTTAGCGATTTGTTAACGCACAGGAAAAATTCGGGCAGTTTCTTAAAGAGCTACTATTTGCTGACTTATGCATGTTCACCTGAAGGCCAAGAGCTGTTGAATGAACATCGCTCATGTAAGCTTTTTCCAGTATAAAAGTTACACAGTTTCCTGTGGGTTTTTAAAAATAGGCTCGTCAGTTTTAGGTCTTTCCCGGGAGAGAATAGGTGAGATGACGCTGTCTGCAGGAACCTACCTCAGCGAAAAATTTTTGGAGCATCCTGATGAGGATGTGTGCTCAGAAGTTAACAGTAAACTCAAAGAGTATATGAGGTTTTTTCCTACTATTGAGTCGAAAAGCTAATTCAAAAGCTACATTTTAGTGCTATGGAAGGGCTTTGCGAAGAAGAAGCGTCTCAAATCATGTGCAAATCCCTGACTAATATGTTCAAAGTAGGTTTTTGAGTCTTTCTACGAACCGCCGATAACTAATCTAGTCACGCGACATTTGCGCCTCCAGACTTGCGCCTTAAACTATTTTAAACCAGCTAGACAGTTGCTAAACTACTTGGAGGGTAGGCAAATCACCAGGTAAATCATGTGGAGGGTGGGTAAACCGCCTGCTCATTTTGCACCATTTTGCCTTTATTTTTTAACCTCAAGAACTGCACGTAGAAGTACAACTAAACCTTAGACATAGGTGAGGTCAACCGTGAACCAGCAATACCCTGTTTTACCTAAATCTAGTGGTTCACGGCTAACCTATGCTGTCTTACTCTGGGTCTAAGGCTTAGTTGTATTTACTTTACATTGCATTTGTATTGTGTACCACATGATTTAGCTGGAGGTTTACCTACCCTCCAAGTGGTTTAGCTACTCTCTAGATGGTTTAAAACTTTTCGGGACGTAAATGTCACGTGACCATCCTATCTGATTTTTGCAGGGATTGCATGCGGATAAGTTGCACAACTGCCATTTCGACTGCTTGAGACCTGTGATCACTGATGCCAATAACCACCACGTGCATCAAAACCATTTGGACGAAGAAGAAAGTGTGGCTCAACCAGGACAAGCGTCTCCTGCTGACGGCAATGATCTGAATGCAGGCCAAAGTGCTCTTGTCTCTCCAATGTTGCTGCTTATAGGACTGGCTATGCTGATGCGATAATTTCTCTTCTTATCTCTAGGAATTTTTATCTAGGAATGTGGTAGCTGAGTTTAGACCATTTGTGTTCCTCCAGTTGCAGCTGTTTAGATGTGTGATTCATTGTCTCTTCTCCAATAAATTCTTTGCGTAGGTTCTAGCCCAGATAAATATTTATACAGCTTGTGTGTTTTGATTATTCCTCCAGCTATTATCGTACTTGCTAATCTCTCTATGTAAAAGTGTAATTATCGGCCATGTTCTTTCGGATTTTGGGGGTGCTTCAATTAGGCCGACTTCAAAATGTCGTAGCTTTTTGTTACCTGTTTCTAGAAGCTTAAACCTAAAGGAAAACCTACTCTAAACCTTTGGTTCCGCGGGAGTTTAAATTTCGAAAGTGCTGTGACAAGCAAGTTTCCTGCCCCTTTAAGTAACAATTTCGCTAAAAAGACGCAAAAATATTAACTTAAAAGAATACAACCGAGTGGCGCTAAAATTTTTATGCTTGGTTCTATGTAATTGATCCTGAGAATGGTCAGAAATAAGTTTTTAGTTTTAAAAAATTGATATTGAAGCATTTTATTACCCATTGTAAATTTTCCAGCTAGTTCTTTGCTTCCTTTTTCTCAACCAATCTTAATTATAGTCATACATCACGTTTTTGTGCATTTATTTCGATAATTTAGTCTTTTTATAGGTTTTATTATAATGTATTCTTTTAATTTTAAACATCCACTTGTTAATTCCAGTTGCTTTTTTTGAAACCTTCTATACGAAAAACTACCGAAAATTGAGCTTATAGACGCGTTTTTGGATGATTTTAGAAAAAAAACTTGTACTGTTTTATTCTCTCTAATGGAATAACCGACCGCTATCTTTTTTAAGCTCAAAATAGAAATATAAATATTTTCTTTTTTATTCTTGATACAAATAATTTAAAAAAAAATTAAGAAAAACGGATTCTATTGAGAGAATAAGGTATATCTTTATGTATCCTACAGCTTTATTTAGTGACCAATGAACTAATGGAGCTTGTCTCACTGCCACTTGTTTGGCTCAATGTTTTTTTAGAAATGGCTTAGAGATGAAGTTTTTAATGTTTTAATAATTTTTCAATATATTTAGTAAATATTATTTTCTTTCTAAAAGCATTGCTTTCATTAATTGAAAATAGTTGTTAAATTTCCTCTGTAAAATTTACCGAATAAAATTTATTTTCAGATTAAACGTTTGTAATCAGCATAGAGGGTGAGGGGGTGGATGTTTGAGGAGGCTTTAGAGACAGGTTCAAAGGGGCTACATATGGGCCACGACGCAGCACGAAGCGTTGCCCAAAGACAAATCCTTTTCCTTGCATCAGATATACTTCTTTTTGCATCACATATACTTATTTCTACAACAGATGTGCTTTTTCTTCTGTTTGATTCCTTCTATCAATTTTACGTGTTTGTTTTGAGTGTCAAGCGCAATACAATCAAATTTTAAAGCTCCTGTCTCCTGTTAGTGGTTTCGAGTAGTAATACTTGTGGAGGGATTGGGTTTTAATAAATTAAGTGGTTTACCTCCTTCCGAGTGATTTGGACACGTGGATGGCATTGATAAACACTTATACTGAATATTGATAAACACTTATACTTGCACAGGTTCTTTTCAAGGAAAACCGAAACACCAGTAAAGCTTAAAATTGGAATGTAAAAAATCCAAATTTGCGACCAATGCTGTATCACTTTGGTCACAGACACCCCGAAAATAACCATAATCTCTCTTGGATATCTACCCATTAAAAACCACATCTGATGCAGAAATAAGTATATGCGATGCAAAAACAGATCTGATGCAAGAAAAAGTATATCTGATGCAAGGAAAAGTACCATGCTTGCCCAAAGCTCAATTCAAACGCAAAGCGTTTCTATTGCTCAATCAATACTGTTTTCTTAGGGCGGGTACCGTCTAGTTTACCAAATTTATTTTCAGATTAAACGTTTTGTAATCAGCATCGATTATATATACAGCATTTTCTTTATTAATCCCCGAGGAGATTATTTTTTAAACGTCCTCGGAGGGGGTCATTAATGGAAAAGGAAGATTATTTTTGACACACAAATCCTTCTCCTTGCATCAGATATATTTCGTTTTGCATCAGATGTGGTTCTCTCTTGTCTGATCTCCTTCTATTCAGTGTTCGTATTTATTTTGAGTGTCAACGACAATCCAATCAAATTTTCAAAACTCCTGTCTCCTGTTAGTGGTTTGGAGCTGTAATAGTTGTCGAGTGATTGATTTTTAATAAATCAACTAGTTTACCTCATTTTAAATAATTTGGACAGCCTTTTTCTTTCTATTTGCGTGTTTTTATACAGTTGGTGTAATTTCTTTTTCTATAGAATATTTAAGGCTCTAGGTCAAAGACTTTGATTCAAAGTGGTCTTTTCCATTTAGGATAAGTGATGACGGACTTGGAACAAGTAGAGTTCAGATTTAAAACTTGGCATATTTCATTTTCTTATTAACAACGAATAAAACACTTAAATCTTTATAATTCACAGAGAAGGGAATGAATTTCCTCATCTGGCTGCTATACATCAAAATTGCGCTTTTAAAGGCTGATACGGGCGAACAAATCATCTTTTCTGTGCTTGCCCAATATTTTCTTTCTGAAAAATTAGAATCAGGAGTCTCGCAACGCATTTTAATATATTCGTCGACTCGTCCTTGATCCAGTTGACCTATTTCTCTGTGCGCTACTCTACGCGGTTACATATGTATAAGATGGTCCAATTTTTACTCTAGAATTTATTTTTCTTATAACTTTTTGAATTCACCGTATTTTGACGAGATATTTTTTTTAGAAAGAATAATGAATGAGCATTTTTCGACACCAAACTTGCTTATAACACTTCACTCAGAACTCTCAGATATTAGCTACAACAAATTGACAACAATTATAATAGGTATTGGATACCCGTCATTATATTGTTGCTCTACACTTCTTCCATTTACGGCCAAGCATCGCTTGAGTCGGCTTTCAATCGTTCTGTTGACCATTTCATGCAGAAGCTGAGTGAAGGCGCGTTTGATTCTCCGGCGACAATTTTTGTTCGAAATTTTTTTTGCTAAAAAATGTTTAATTTCTCCAATCTTCGTCTGAGAGAGAAAATTTTAGGGCCGGAGCAAAATTTTTTTTTTAACAATCGAATCTCAAAATGACGCGGGCATTACAACTCTAGGATCTTGGAAATATGATACGTTTAGGGTAAACACATGGCAACCAATTTTTAAAGTTGGAGGCCAGAGACTGAGGAAAATTTTTTAGGGTTATAGGTCGAAGACGAAGGAACATTTTTAGGGCCGGAGGCCGCAGGTGGAGAATTTTTTTTTTTCTGAACACAGGCCTGGTTTAGCCAATTTAGTTGGCTTCAAATAACCGCATAGCGACACAAACTTTTATTGCATTGAAAACTAGAGGATTGGGCCATATTGGCCAGTTGTTTCCCTCCCATTGCCTCAAGTATAAATTGATTGTTGTCCTATGCTTCTTTTCTTTGCTTTTTTTTTTCTTGTTTTCCCTGACACTCCTCTCTTTCACTTGCTCTTTTCGACTATTTTGTCGCCGTCTTTTCTAGCGTTTATTATATGCACATAGACCAGTGGAGTGGAGTGCAGCAAGGTGTTGTTTGTGGGTTGCAGATGAGTAAACTTTTTTTTCGGTTTTCTCTCTTTTTATTTCTTTAATGTGTGTGTTTAGTAACACAGAACAAATAGAATTTATAAACTTTCTATTTGTGCACTTTTGATAAGTAAACTCGGCCATTTCAGTCAATTGAAATCGATATTGACAGGCAGTAGAGATGAGCTGCAGTAATCCCACTGAATGTACTCTTGACTTTGGACCGGTGAGTCATTTTTTTACTTATTTTATTAATGTTTTTTTACTCTACTTTATGATACCCTTCCACTTAAAGTTTATACCCTTCTCTCTCCAAAAAAAGTAATATACTTCCCCCCCCCCCCGAAAAAAACCTTTTGGGCCGGTCCTTTGCGGTTAAGGCAGTTCCTTTTGCAACTCATTTGCACAATTTTTTCGCACTTTTACCATCCTTTTCTCACTGGACTATGGCAAAAAAGAAATTTTTTTTGGGGAGGGGGGCACATGGTTGCCGAGGTTATCCAAATCAAATGTTTCTACAAAAAAATTTTAAAAATTTGTTTTTTTATGACAAAAATTAATGTGATTATTTAAGTGTAGCGAGTCGAAGTAGCGAAGTCGTAAGCTTAGCAAGTCATAATGTGTAGCTATTCTTACAGCAGTCTCACGTGCCAGAAAACCTGCTTACTTTATCTGCAACAACTTTTCCTAAAAAATAGATAGTCATACACTGTTGAAACCTTCTCTCTTTTGTGTTTGTTCAAGGGTCTCTCTCTACCTGTTGTCGCTATTAATTTACTGCAAAACTAAGCTAAGTAAACAAAGACACTTTTTCGGCTAGACTACTGCAAAAATGTTGTCAGGCCTACAGCTGAATTGGACACTTGGCAATAAACATTTTGTATCTCTTTCTGTTTTTTAACTAACAATTGGTCGAGAAGTATAATATACCTATCGTTAATTCTACCACCATGCAGATTTCGTGATTCAAACTTTTTCAAAAAAAAGTTTAATCATTTCTAAGTAATTTTTGGCTCTATATGTGTTCGAGAGACCCCCGAAAAAAATTTGCCGCGGTACCTCTGTGTTTTTTCGACTTTTTACTGACGGAAACAATCACTAGAATGTGCTCATTACTGCATTTTAGGTCAAATATGTACTTATTCGATGGAGATGAATGAATTCCAAAATATTATCGATCTTATAAACAGGCCTGTGCTGGTCTCCAGAGGAATCCTCCGAAGGGGAGGCCAGTTCCTCCAACTTCCGGCAGAGGCCGGAGGTCGAAGTTTTTTTTGAACACAGGCCTGGTTGTCAACAGTATGGTGTTTGAATGAATAGAGCTTATAAGCCATATATTTGTTGAAAAATCTGTTTTTTTTTTAGTTAGAATACATAAAAATCATGAAGAAAACGTGAAAAAGGTCGAAAAAAACAACAGGGAGGACCAATACAATTTTTCTTTTGGGTCTTCGTGAACACATATAAAGGCCAAGTCTTATTATTTAAAAATGTATGAGTTCCCATTCTTACTGTCCTTTTTGCAGGCAATGTCGCAATTTCAAAGCATGTTTCCGGATATTTCTCTCACAGTCATTGAAGCAGTGCTTCGGAAGCACAATGGTGAGTGGTGATAAGTAGTCACTAATTTTTTGTCCTTTTTGTAGGTGATGTCTCCTCCACAATCGATAATCTGTTGGCAATTTCCTCTAAAAATTGTTCCAGTTCTTCTTGCTCGCAATCTGCACTTGATGATTCCTGTGCTTCCTCTAGCTCAAATTCTCAAACGATTAATGTTCCAGCAGCAGCCGAGAAAGAACAGAAGCCGACACCAAAGTACAGAGTGCCAGATTTTTTTTTGTCAAAAAAAAAAGACTTTTGTTTGGTCCACATGTGGTTTGGGCTGTGCCCATGTAGACTACCAGGTTGGAAACGAGACCAAACTACAAAGGAGCAAGCAAAACTTGATCTGGACCAAAATGATCGCCAGATCCTGGCGATCATTTTGGTAATAGGAGCTCTTGAGAATTCTTTAAAAAAAAATTTGGTATTTAAGCCGTTTTACGTTTGTTTCGTGACTTTTTCAGGCGAAGCACACGAAACAAACGTAAAATGGCCTAAATTCCAAACTTTTCTAAAGTATCTTTAAGAGCTCTTACTACCAAAATATTTGCCATATTCTGCTGATCATTTTGAGTGAAAGATGTCTAAAAACTACAATAAAAATTGTTGATTTTAAAACATCAAAAAAACATTTAAATTTGTTTCGCGTAAATGTTTCGCGGAAGTATAGTATATAGCAAAGAGTTTGAGAGCCTGAAAGTAAGAAAAAAGATTTTTCCAAGTGGACATCCACCCGGTTCGGTTGATGTATAGTAGGGTTGGCCTCCCGTGGCCGAAAAGTGCCCAAAATCCTTAATGGGTAATGAGAAAAACAATTTTAGCCGAGAGGAATTTGAAATCGAGTAGATTTTGGTACGTACCGCTAAGCCTAAGCCGAGGTAAAACACCTCAAATACCTTATTGCTTTCGTGAGGTGTTTTGATGTGGAAAAAACTGATTATCATTCCTAACAGACATGTTCATAACAGTTAGACGATAGACCCTTTTCAGTTGTGCAGATGACGAGAAGATAGCTCTCTTAATTCAAAACCGAGAGTTTCTCAAATACCTTCAGCAGGATCCTCAGTTCATGCGGGAGATTAATTCAGGCATTTCTCGAAACATTTTTTTCCTTTTTTTAACAATCTTTCTTCAGAGTACGGAGGCCACTCCCGTCGTTACAGTAGACATCCCAACCACAGTCACCACAGATCTTCTGCCAGACTGCTCTCTTCCTCTCGACCATTTAATTCGCCCCATAATCGTTGCTACCAACAAACCAGTTACTATAACAATAGTCATCAAGATATTCGTCCACCAGCTGTTCCCAACGGTCCAATTGTGGATTTCTCTGAAGGCTTTATTCCAAATGGTCCCATGGTTGGTGAGTACTATTTCTTTGAAATATTTTTCGACTCTACTGGATTATACAGTCCATAATGAAAGGAAAACACAATTTTTTGTAAAATTCAGAAGTTTTTTGCTGACAAGGAAACCACGTGAAACCTCCGTGCCCTTTTCCATTTCTGTTAATTCCAGCGTGTAGCCCGTGCCCAAGTGTGTAAGAAAACTGCTGCTGGATTTTGCTTAGGGGTCATTAAACACATTAAATAAAAAATAAATAAACAAAAAAATGTTGTTACGCGAGGAGGGAGTCGAACCCTCGACCCAGCAAAAAGGAGCATGCTATTTGGAACAACAAAATCCAGCTGCCTGGAATAGAATTTTTTTACGCCCAATTAACTATAAAATATGCCGTATCATAATGATAGGAATTTTTTGTAAAATGACGTCGGATGGTCACTTTTTCTTCGCTCGTCTAAGATGGGGAGTGGAAAAGCATTAAGCGATTTCGAGAAGGGTCACATTCGAGTTTTTGCAATTGTTGACTACAGTTATGACAGAATCTCAACCATGGTCAAGCGTTCTCGGCATGTCGTTGCAAATTTATTGGCTGATCAACAAAGTTATGACAAGAAGAAGTCTCCTGGTCATCCTCCAAAGCTGCTCAAGCGTGTGAAGCGTCGAATCGTGGCGGTAGCGTCAAATTCAACATCGAATGTGAACAAAATCAGAGCAAACTTGGTACAAAAAAATGGATTTTTCAGCAGAAATTGGATCTTATGGACTGGCCGTCTCGTTCTCCCGATCTTAACCCAATCGAGAACCTCTGGGAGATTCTTGTTTCTGATAAGCCATTTTCGTCAATTTAACTCTGTGGAGAAGCTCAAGAAGACGGTTTTGGAAGCGTTGTCAAGAATTGGTCCGGATGTACTTTTAAGAAACACGTGGATATTATGAAGAATACAATTTTCTCGACGATTCAAGTTCCTAGACGAAGTACTAGTCGTTACACATGTCATTGCTTTCTGTTATTATTAACAAAATTCATTTTACAAAAAATTTCTATCATTATGATACGGCGTGTTTTCGGTTAATTGGACTTTAAAAAATTCTATTCTAGGCAACTGGATTTTGTTGTTCCAAATAGCATATTTTGATGTGCTTCAATTTTGTGTTAAGAAGGAAAAAAATTCAGCAAAAAACTTCTAAATTTTACAAAAAATTGTGCTTTCATTATGATACGGACTGTACAGTCAAACCTCGATATAACGAACCCCCGATATAACGAAACCCTCGATATAACGAACATTTTGCCTGGTCCTCAAGGGTTTGTTACGCAGTCAAATCTTGATATAACGGACCCTCGATATAACGAAACCTTCGATATAACGAACATTTTAGCTGGTCCCCAGGGGTTCGTTATATCGAGGTTTGACTGTACCCCCCCCCCCTTTTTTTGTGGCGGGCGTACATTGTTTTCCGGGAAGGGGGTATTTTTTTTTGGAGAGGAGGTTATAAGCGATGGGGGCAAGTATAATATAGCAATACCTATTTTTCTCTCAGTTTCACTAAATATTCTCTTAGATTGTCCCAAATCTACAGCAAATTGGTCGCAAAAACTAAAATCTCACTTGCCATTGGTCAACAAGTCTTCTAGGAATCAAGGTGGTCCCCAACCAAATGTAGCTGGTACATTTCTTGTTGGCTGGAATAATTTTTGTGTAATTAAACCAGGCTTTTTAAGAAATGTATGCAGAAGAGCCTAGCCCAGACGACTACATCAACAATGATGAACATTTAACCAGTCGTCTTCAAAATATGAGTAGGAGTATGTTTTTCAGGAATTATTTTTGGGTGATTTGTTAAGCTCGCTTACACTGGGCGGGGAGATGCAAGGTGGGGTGGCATATTGCATTGAAATCAATTTTTAATGGCTTAACTGTTGACTGTTCGATTTAAATTGCCGATTTGAACTTGACTGGATTCTAACACCCCCCGCCAAAAAACCGGAATATACCTCGTCACCCCCTTACTCTCAGCTAGGGGGCTCGTCGACTTAAAGTTGAGATGCACACACAAGCATAGCTGAGACATAAATCACTTGAGTAGAAGCTCTGGAGGCATGAAAATAGCATGCATACCAGAGATTTTTTATGCGGTAGAGACCAATGGACAAAGCTGTGTTCAAGATCTTCTCTTTTCCTTTTTCCTTCCTACATAGCTCTTCATCCCTTTAAAAATGGTCCGAAAATATTTCTTATACGGTCAACATACCTAGAAAGCCCAAGTACTTTTTTGGAGAGGAGGGGAGATAGGTATATTATTTTTGGGGATGAGTTCACCTTTTGAGGAAGGGTGTAGTATAATTTTTGCAGGGAGGATATAGTACAGTAGTAGCACTGATTTTTAATTCTCGCATTTCTGGTACGGAATCATCAACATCAGAGTTGGCAAAGGTTATTAAAAATAAGAAAAAAAAAATCGGCGGATGGTCGACCTTGAGGGGATATTCTTAAATCGAGAGTTGAATGTAGCCATTGCTTTGTTTCCATCTTGTTTGATGTTGCTTTAACAGGAACTTCTTACTATATAGAAAGTTTATTGTTTAGCTTTCTAGTTGTCTATTAGTTGTAGCCTGTTTTTCAAAGGGTAATTAAAGACGTAAAACTACGGAAGTAATGATTTTCACACTACCTTCTACATTTTTGTCCCACTTTTTAAAAATATATCCCAGCAAATAATAGCTCGTTGGAAACATGAGAAATAGGCCTACCTGGTAGTGATAAACTTTCTTTATCAAAAAGATTACATAATTAGCAAGGAGAAAAAATTGGGAGCAGAAAGAGTATTTCTCTTTTACAAAACCAAATTATCAAGTTGAAATTTATTTCTGCTTTTAGATTCCAAATCTCTGTTCTTGACGCTAGCAAAGAAGTTTTCCTTATCCAAACGTGGTGGACACGACCATAGCATGAGGCCGACTGATTTTGGAGACCAGTCCAAAGATTTCAGCTATCAAATACACCAGAACTAAACAAATTTTACATTCGGTTGTGCGGTGCTATCTTATTGTTTAGATGTACCTATTGTGTAAGTTTATGGCAGATTTCTGTTTAAAAACATGGTGAATAGATATATTTTATGGAAAATAAACTAAACAACCTATGGCCACATTTACTTAGTTTTTATTTAATTGTTTGGTATAAAAGAGTACAGACTTGACTCTACTACGGTTTTTCGTAAAAAAAATGGAGATGACGTTGGGTTCTCACGATAACGCTCATTTTTTCTAAAAATGAATGATAAAAAAAAAAAATAAACAGCCTCCCTGAAAGTAAAATCAGCCAGGATATCGTATGAAATTGGCGAAAAATTGAAAGTTACTTGAGAAAAAGAATAGGGAAGACCAAGCTGTTTTTTTTCAGCTCTCTCAAGTCCCATTATCCTGATTTTTCTTGGTGGTGGAAAAAAGCCTTGAAATTTTACAAAGTAAGTCGACTACTGTAAACATTTTAAGCTATAGTTTACTATTATCATAATTTACCAAAAGAATTCTTACTAAGACAGCCGTTTACCAAAACATTTATTACCAAAGTTACGACTTACCAAAACGTTGCTTACCAAAAGTACCACTTACCAAAAATACATTTACCAATGATGCTACACCCAATTTTTTTATTTTCAAAGACCATTGTAAAATTTTGGAGCAAACAGTTAAAGATTTATTTACGATATTTAAACAGTTCCTTCCTAGTCTTGGCATCGGTCCTCCCTATTCCTGCAACCTCTGCTTCGGTTTAGCGATTGTTTTCGCAAATGACCTTGCACACCGCAGGTAACAAGTCAAGTTGTAGTGTTGGATTGATCAGGAAAAAAGTTCTCCTTTCGTCCAACAAAAAGTTTATTGGTGTTTGATTTCTTTCTCGTACGTAACTAATGAAAGTTCTCAAACATCGTAAATCACACTTAAAATACGAAGAGCTAAGATGAAAGAGTTGCTCTTTGCTCTCCGCTCCGAGCAAAGAGCGGAGCAAAAAACTTTCTTCAAATGCACAGCACTGCTTAGAACACTTCTAACTAAAGCAGTAAGGTAGCAATTAGCCAAGCAAGAAAGTAATGAGAATGTTTTCTGATTTACCAGAAAGTGCGTATAAAATAATAATTGCTGCATTTGCAATTAGGCTTAAAAAATTATTTGAGGTTTTGATTTCGGACGTTTGAATGTGTTTCACTTTAAATATTTTAGTAAAGTCGCAAGAAGAATGTCAGTTCCATTATACGAGGAATTCCATCGCAAGTGTCGTGAGGTTTTTCCTGTTAGCTTCGAAGGCATCAAGGGTATATTAAACAAGGCCTTGAGCTCGCACTTTCAGGTTAATAGCTTAAGCGCTTCAAGTTTAGCTTTAGTTTCTGTATTTTTTTGCTTAAGATTTCGCATTCTGTGAACTTGGGTTCGAACCAAAACGGATATCGCTTCGGAACTACATACGTGGGTTCTCAAAAAACAATGGTTCCTGATGAGTCTTTTCCTGTACTGCTCGGTGATGTAGATTTTTACGGAAACACGTCTGCGACTATTATGCATCAATTTATGAATGGGATTCGTCTCAAAGGCGTAGCATTTGTTCAGGTGAGCTTGTTTTCACTGGATTCAGGAGTCCACAGTTCTTTTAGCAAAGCAAATTGGTGACCGCTCAGGGTGTGATTGAATATCGTACTCGACTTTCGAATAGCTGTTAGTCTCTTTTCTTCATACTTTGGTGCGATACTTGTATGTACATTTAGGTCTTACCCTTGCTGATCCGAACATTCTGCAAAACACTGGAGGAATTGTGGCAAGTAAGTTAATTTGCCGAAGAAAATCCCAGCTAAATATTGCTTTTCATGCCCGCTTTTTAGATCATGTGCAACAAATTACAAAAAATTTGCAATTGGGAGCCGAACTTGTCTTTTTTTCGGGATCTTCGAAGCCGGGTTTCTACTTTTTCGTCTAATTCTTGCTCTTATAAATTTGTCTTTAGGTCAGACGGAAGTGATGAGCATTTTCTCTGGCGGTTTTCGATATTCAACTCCTCAATGGTCGGCGGCACTGACGGGAAGTCAGAACTCAATCTCCGCTTCGTACCATCACAAGGCTTCGGATTCTTTGCAATTTGGTGTCAACTGTGAATCCGACTTACGTCAGCTGGAGACTAAAACTACGTTTGCATATCAAGGTTAGAGAGTTTATTGCTATAATGTTTTTGCCGAAAGTTTACTAGCCTGTTCAGCCGAGATTGATTCGTTCGTCTTCCGAGCCTCGTGCGACACTGACTGGACTGTGGCCAGCGTGATGGAAAAGAAACTATCTAAACAGTTGCCGATCACTTTCGCATTGAGCATGTTCCATAATTTTGCGGTAAAAATTTCGTGCATAATTTTTTCTCAGATACTTATAAGTATTTTCAGAAGCCCGTCACTAAAGTGGGAGTCGGGTTGATTTTGGCTGTGTAAATGAAGATCGAAAATACAAATGAAGATCGGCGAATACAACAGAAACAAGTTTACTTGCTGCATCTTTCCTTATGTTTATTTGTTGTTGACACTTCCGCGTTAATGTTCTTCAGTAAAGTTATGTTTATGCTCTGTTGGTACATTAAATTGTACGGGGTAGCAATTTTGTGAGTCACGCGTTTTTCTATTTGAGAATTAACGAGTTGGTAAGCGACAACTTTTGCACTCCAATAAATTTGATTCGTTTGCTTTTTCTCCGTCTCTTTCTCATGTGTAGCCGTTTATAACAATGCTTTTTTTTTGTTGCCTACTTTGCCCTTTATGTTGTACTTGTAGGCTATTTAAGTGCCTAAGACTAAAGTAATAGACAAACATTCGAAATCGAGATAGATACAGTCAAACCTCGACCTAACGGCTCCCCATTGGGCTCAATTTGGCTGGCCGCCCGACAAAATATCAGCAACCAGTCCCCCGATTTAACGGCCCCCTGGGGCTGATCCCAAGGGGAGCGTTAAATTGAGGTTTTACTGTGACGCCACAACGTGGTTATCTGCATTTATAGGTGGTTGGTGATCTAACAGAGGTAAATGTACATGTATTTATTTTGCCCCTTCTCGCAAGCAAATTCGGGGAAAATGAGGAAAATCGTTTGAGTTTTCTGACACTATGAGTTTCCTCTTATTCCGAGTTTTCTCGTGGAGGCGAGAAAACTCTCATCTATTCCGCCGTATACTGCTTCTCATCCTGTTCAAACACTCATTTTCATGCATTTACCAGGTCTTACTAAGCCGCAGAATAGTTCCCCCTCAAATATGGCCTACATCCAATTATAGGCCACCAATTGGGTATGTATGCTGGTCGCACTTCCCCTTCATCCACTAAAAAGCCTATTCATTTGTTGTTGGTTGGCCCATTCTTTTATAAACACATCTTACACAGGCAGCCCAAATATTAGTGAAAGGGGTAGCAGCAGCTCCAGCATCCATAATTCCTCCACTGTTTCCTCTTTTTGACAATAGGCCATTTGCATTCAACCATTGACTGAAACTGCAAAAAAGAGTCAGCCAGCTGCCAATAAAAACGCTTGATTGACTTCTTTGTGGAGACAATTGCTGCTTGGCCTGACTGATTTGTTCAAAAGTGGTTGTCTTGGTTAACACTTCTAATACTACGACTTAAGAAGCTTGTTCAGTTGACTTTAAATTTTGTGACTTCAAATGGTAGGCTTTGAAGGTATGTTAGTGCTGTTTTGAAATTTTTAGTTTTTTTAGCGAGAAGTTATTAGTGTGCATATTGGACAGGCTGGAGTCCAGATCGGAAATGCCTGTTGGGAGCTTTATTGCTTGGGTAAGTATATTTGTAGTTGTATCCAAGCTTTTAATCAAAAATATTGCTATAACCTGTCCCAGGGAATTAATCCAATGTGGGTCAATCATACCTCTACGAATTTGGTGTATGTCCTTCCGGTGGTCAACGCAAGCAGCAACAGGTTTCGGGATAATTACATTGCTAAGTTTTTGCTCGACTGAACCAAACAGAAGCTCTGCTCAATTTTCGAATGGATGCGGTAAATGCTCGAACGGATGCAATCTCAAAAAAGCTGCCACTGCTCACGCATTGATGTATGAATCTTAAAAAGGTAGACTTGCATGAAAGTGGTTCATAAGCAGTCAATGAAGCTCTTCGAAAATCATCCGTGACCGAAGCCTAATATCTCTTAATAATGTCGTCTCAAAATCTCTCTGTGTCGGCTCAGGTGGTGGATCAAATAGCTCTGTTGAATCTCCCGTCATCTCAGATCTCCCGAATTTCTCATCAGGCTCCTCTTCGTATCAAGTGGCTCGGTCAAATCTCCCTTCAAGCTCTTTGTCTCGTCAAATAGTGCCAATCCTTCTCGTCCAGTCAGCTCCCACTAATTTTTTTGTTTCCACACACACCAATCTCACCTCCTTTGTAATGGCTTCGAGCACGCTTTCGGACCCAAACAGCGCTCAGTATTCTTTGTTGGTCAAGAGCCTTGTGAACAGCTGCAGCTCAACTCAATCTTCTTGCCTCTTGATGTGCACGAGACAGCTAAGCGCCACAATTGTGACCTAGTCTTTAGAATAAAAGGTAACAGAGTCGTATTGAGAATGGTACTTTTAAAAGTTCCACTAAAAATATTTTTCTTTAATTACACAGTGATGACTTTATAAGCAAAAAAGCTATATATATGATTTGTTTGTTCAGAGCATGGCATACAACCTGATGGTCAAGTGCCTTCCGACAAAAGCTTGGGCAGTGCTGATGAGTCGTTCAATACATTCTTCTCTCAGACAGGCACTGGAAGACATGTGCCCAGAGCTGTTATGATCGATTTGGAACCAACTGTGATTGATGAAATTCGTACTGGCACTTATCGCTCACTCTTTCATCCTGAACAATTGATCACGGGCAAGGAGGATGCAGCTAGTGAGTCAAGCTTTGCAAATTCTCAATGTCGGTAACTGCAACATGATTTCTACTTTAGACAATTATGCTCGGGGGCACTACACCATTGGAAAAGAGATAATCGACTTGACTTTGGACCGTATTCGTCGCCTGTCTGAAAATTGCTCTGGTCTTCAAGGATTCCTAATTTTTCACAGTGAGATTTTTCGACGCTCCTAGGGTATAAAAATAAACAAAATTAAGGCTTTGGAGGAGGGACAGGCTCTGGTTTCACCAGCCTTCTCATGGAACGGCTCTCTGTAGACTATGGCAAAAAGTCAAAGTTGGAATTTAGTGTGTATCCAGCCCCTCAAGTGTCTACTGCTGTGGTTGAGCCATACAACAGCATATTGACGGTAAGATATACCGAGTTCTCGATCTTTAATTAAAATTTTTTTTAGACCCACACCACCCTGGAGCACTCTGACTGCTCTTTTATGGTCGACAATGAGGCCATTTACGATATTTGTCGGCGCAACCTGGACATTGAACGGCCTTCTTACACTAATTTGAATCGTCTAATCAGCCAGATTGTGTCCTCCATCACTGCTTCATTACGTTTCGATGGAGCTTTGAATGTGGATTTGACTGAATTCCAGGTGAGATTGGAAATCAAATCATACTAAGCCAAACAAGAGTTTTGAAAAGCGGTAGCACTTCATTCCGCTTAAATCACAGAATTCCAGTCGTTTGATCGAGGGGATAAGGGTTAGATTTTTCTTAAGACTTGTCTACAATGGTCGTATTAGGCTGTAGCGTTTAACCCTATTGTCAAAGTAAGGTCTCAGATCTCGAGTTTTTGCAGAGAAATTGGCTCTGATAAGAAATTACGCATACCTTTACTCTTACTCTTAAGATGTGCTTGAATCTTTTTGAAAATGGTTTTAGTCGGGACAATTTTTATTGACGAGCTAAAAAGGTACTTACCAAATTCTCAAGAGAAGAGTAAGGTATCAAGACTTGACTTCAGCCTAGAAGTTAACCAGATTTTAACAGTGTCATTCAATCAAATTTACAGACCAATTTGGTTCCTTATCCGAGAATCCACTTTCCTCTAGCCACTTTTGCACCAGTGATTAGTGCTGAAAGGGCTTACCATGAGCAAATGTCTGTGGGCGAAATAACAAATCAAGTGGGTGATTTCTGTTTACCTGCAGGCATCCATTTTTTTCTGTGGTTTTCAGTGCTTTGAGCCCCACAACCAGATGGTCAAGTGTGATCCCAGACACGGCAAATACATGGCTGTGTGCCTGTTGTATAGAGGAGATGTAGTGCCCAAAGATGTGAATGCAGCTATTGCGGCTATAAAAACCAAAAGATCCGTCCAGTTTGTGGATTGGTGTCCAACAGGCTTTAAAGTTGGCATCAACTATCAACCGCCAACTGTTGTGCCAGGAGGTGACCTAGCAAAGGTTTGGATTTGGCACAAATATTTTGTATTTTTTGACGGCCGTGTTTCAGGTTCCTCGAGCAGTTTGTATGTTGTCCAACACCACAGCCATTGCTGAGGCATGGGCCCGCCTCGACCATAAGTTTGATTTGATGTATGCCAAGAGGGCATTTGTGCACTGGTATGTGGGCGAGGGCATGGAGGAGGGTGAATTCAGTGAAGCCAGGGAAGACCTCGCAGCTTTAGAGAAGGATTATGAAGAGGCAAGTATACATTTAACAAATATAGAAAATTTTATTTCTTCGGTTTATCCAAAATAATAACGGGTGGTCAATAAGTCCGGAACGGATTTCCAAAGCTTTATATTTTATTTTTTTATAGGCACATATATAAAAACATTATACAGTTTTGTAGCCCTTGTTCTCCTCTTTCGAATGACATATCACATGTTTATTTCACTCAACAAAATGACCACCATTTGCATCAATACATTTCTTCAGTCGTTTTGGAAAGTTGTCAATGGTTCTCTGAATCATCTCTTAGGAATAGTGTCCCACTCTTTCATCGACTTGTGGGGTTTGGAGCACGCTTTCGATTGTAGGTCGGGCCACACGAAATAGTCCATTACAGTCAGATCGGGTGAGTTTGGCGGCCAGTCACCTTTGATGGTTGCATTGTCGCCCCAATGAAAATCCACCTTGATGAAGTCAAAGAAGTGTTCCTCAATCCAGTTCTGAGTTTCAATGGCACGATGAGAAGGAGCGCCATCTTGTTGGAAAGTCCAATCATCTCTCATATTTTCTTCAGCCCACGGCAAAACCTCTGTTTCCTCGTGGATCATACTGAGGACAGATGAAGCAGAAACTCCAAACTCTATGGCCAACTTTCTTTTGGAGTTCGATTGGGAGTGGATGTGACCTTATTCGTGGTCATTGCAATGGCGAATTCGGTCAGCAACCAATTGAATGCTCTCTTCCATGAGAGCAGTCACTGGGCGCCCACTTCTTGGTCTGTCTTCATTGCTCCCGTTTCTTCAAATCGCTTGATTGCTTTCGAGACATTGGAATGAGAGGTGTTATGAGATATGGCTTTAGAATTGATAAAAGATAAGGCTTTGAAATCCGTTCCGAACTTATTGACCACCCGTTAACTCATAGTTTTTGTATTTTTGACGCAAATAGGACATACCCCCTCCTCCAATTTTCAAAGTTACTTGGTTATACCCCCTTTCAAAAATTAAGTTTTCTAAAAGTGTTTATATATTCTAGTAGCGCCCAACTATTCATACAAAATAACAATAAAAAAGAGCTATTGTTGTTTTTTTTTTGATAAAAATGTTTCAGTTTTAGATTTTTCTTAATTATTAAAAAATACATGCTTTTGCTAAAAGACTACTTTTTCTAATGCTCATTTCATTTTTTCGACAGAGCAATATTTCCGATATTTAAAAAACATTGATCCATACTCAATGTTTTGGAAACTTCAGTGAAAATATATATACTGCCTAAGCAGTGAAATTTTTTCTCGAATAGTTTTACATTGCTTTAGTAACTATGTTTTACTTTCAGGTTGGAGTTGACTCCTTGGAAGATGCTGGAGAAGAGGGTGACGAGTATTAAAAGTATCAACTTCCACCATAAGCATATTAACTCAATTACATGTAGATTACACTTATTTAAAAATTTTTAACAATTATTCGACGCTAGTGTCCCATAATCCTATAACCTCCTTTAAAATAATAGTCCTACGGTGTGTCTGAAAAGTTCGTGAACAAAGTTTACGACTTTGTTTTTCCTTTATAATTAAGGCATAAATATCAATGTTTGGCACCGTTAGAAAGCCCTTTTTCTTCTCTTTCGAATGATCTAAAAACTTTATTTCCAATCACTCAAAATGACCACCACCAGCTGCAATACATTTACGAAGTCGTTTTGGGAAATTGTCAATGGCATCTTGAAACATTTCTTGTGGAATTTCGGCCCATTCTTTCACCAGTGAAGCTTTTAGCGCACCAATTGATTTGTGTGGCCCAGAACACGCTTTCGATTTGAGATACGGCCAGCCAATGTAGTCGAGCAAATTCCAGTCAGGAGAGTTTGGAGACCATTCGCCGTCTCATTTCTTCCAATGAGTGTCAACCTTGATAAAGCCCGGAAAGTTGTTGGCAATCCATTTTTGTGTTTCGGCTGCTCGATGTGATGGTGCTATATATCATTCGAAAGAGGAAGAAAAAGGGCTTTCTAACGGTGCCAAAAATTTATACTTATGCCTTAATTATAAAGGAAAAACAAAGTCGTAAACTTTGTCCACGAACTTTTCAGACACGGTAGTGACCTATTTTCGCCCCAAACCGCCATTTTGATTCTTTTATCATGTTATCCTTACAGAAACATAATAATTTCACTTACACGCTATTTTTCTTTGTGCCAACTATGCAAAAGAGGTGCTTGGCTCCTTTTAACATACCTATATTTTTCGGATTCATCTCCAAGATGCTCCCAAAAATTTTCACCCTTTTCTACCAATGCAGTCCTTATTCTCTTTTTAAACATTCTCATTTTAGCCAAAAATACCCATTTTTTATAGAAATATATAGGACACTAACGCCAATCATTTTGATATTTCATATTCAACTCTTTTTGTGGTATTAAAAATCCATTTTTCTATTTTCACAACATTTATATCACTGTCAAGAAGGTTAATCAGGATCAGATTGCTCGTAGTCACAAATTACTAGTTAAGGAGATATCGACAGAAAAAGTTCAGTAGGATCTTACCTTGTTTCGAAAATGAGCTCTTAGTTCAGAGATGCTGAGTTCTAAATATTGGCTGTGCAGCCATCTTAAAAAAAACCAGAATTGCAGTTTTTATCACTAGAAAATGTTGACTTGATTGTTCGATGAGAGAAACATTTAAAAATTTGCGCCGGTATCCAATTGTTTCTTGACAAAATTTTCACGCATTTTGCCTTAATGCCGCAATGCAAGAGTCAAAATTTGTCATATTTTGTGGTCAATGTGTTCAACTACATTTTGGGAGGCTTAAAGAAATTAAAGGCAGATTGGGAAGTTCCCTACACGGAAATGACTTGTACGGTGAAAGGTTACAGTGAGAAAGAAATCTGAAAAAATATTAGAGTTTATAAAAAAAAAATCATTTTCTTTTAATTTGATAAAAAATAAATTTATATTTTTATACATTATTTTTTAGGTCAAATGAAAAAGAAAATTTTATAAAGAAATCATCTTTTTTGACATTCAGCTAATAGTTTTTCATTTAACATAGCATTAAATGTAGTTAATTGTGACAATTGTTCCACTCTCATCTCTTCCATTTCATTGAATCTAATGGAATTGCGTTCTAAAGCGGAAGCACAAGCCGGAATAGCCAACGTCTTCCTTGCGAATCGAGCACAGCTGGGGAACTGTTGTAGTGACTGTTGCCAGAACTGCAGTATTGACACTTGCTCAGCCCCAACTGCTGGAGGGGTGGGTGTGCACAAATAGGAAATGACCTACAATTTTATATGTAATAACTTATTGCCCACCAATCATCAAAAAAAATATGGATGGTGGAGGTTGTGGCCAACAGATATTAGGGTTGGTTAATGTCCGGTCAAGGGATCATCACCCAGCCCTAGGCCCTATTCTAGAAGAGGACAGTATTTTTGCCTTGGTCCCGTTTTGTTTTTGTTTTCATAAAGTTCTAATAAGTTATAGCCACTCCTATGCATTTCTAACACGTGAAAAACGGTAAAAAAAGCCGCTTTCCGCACTTTTAGCCATAGAAAGTCGGCTTTTGGGAAGTCGGAAATTTCCATGCGTTGGAACACCAAGGCAGACAACCTTGTGACTGGTATCTTCAGACCCCAGGCATACAACCCAGCCTTAGGCTTGGGTCGAGCAGCGTAGATTAGAAAGTAAGCAGTATATAGCCTGTTGCACCCAGGTTTAGTGTTTCACGTTTAACCTACGCTGGCCTATCATAAGCTTAAGCCATATGCCCAAGAGTTAGTTTCTTGGGTGTAAAGCTCCCTAAATTATGGAGTTTACTAATGCAAAATATGAATATTTCGACTTCCCTTTCGACTTTGGTAGGTTACAGTTAAAACTCGATTTAACATAACTCGATTTAACATAAAACTCGATTTAACATAACTCTGAGATCGATTTGGTTGGCCTGATAAGAAATTAAGGTAAAGTGACACTCGATTTAACATAACTCGATTTGACATAAAACTCGATTTAACATAAACTCGATTTAACATAATCTTTTTGGCGGTCCCTTGAATTATGTTAAATCGAGTTTTAACTGTAATAGATTATTTACAACATTTTCAAAAGTCCCTTACCTCTTTTTCAATGTCCGCATCAGTGCCACCCACATTGAGCGCGACATCCACATCAAAATAGGAGTCTGACATATTAACAGAGTTCAAAGTGGCTGATTCTGTGGAGGAGTGTTGTTTGCTTGAGTTGAGTACAGCACTCTTGAACTTTTGAGTTAGCTGTAAATGCCATTAGTCAACTTAAAAAAATTGCGCTGTCCTATATTTCTGTCACGCGACACACACCGTCACTTGTGCCCCGCGAAATTTGCGCCCGAAACTTGCGCTCCAAAAACTTTTAATGCACCTAGAGAGTAACTAAACCATCTAGAGGGTGAGTAACCACCTGGCCATTTTGCAACATTTTGCCTTTATTTTTAGAACTTAAGAATTACACTTAGGCATACAATTAAGCCTTAAGCATAGGGTAGGCCAGCATAGGTTAGCCGAGACTTAGCGAATACCCTGTTTGGCCTAGATTTAGTGGTTTATTGGATAGGCAATTTATTATCCAACGTTTTTAAAACCGCTCATAAATATAATAAATTTTATTTTTAGCTTAAAAATTTTAAGCTAAAAATAAGTACAGTCAAAACACGATATAATGATCACCCGATATAATGTTCAGCTCGATATAACGTTCCCCCACATCCGGTCCCTGGGGTGAACGTTATATCGAGTTTTAACTGTAGCAAAATTATCATTCAGACACATAATCACCATCTGCATCCACTATTCCTTCCCATTTCTCTTCAAGAAGATCAATTCCACGACCAAAGAAGACACGGTTCTTGGAAGCTATCCATTTCTTTATTGCAGCCACCAAATTGTCGAAGTGATTAAACTCTTTACCTTTGAGAAAATTTTTTAAAGAGAGGTTGATTTGGTAGTCTGTTGCGGCAGCATCTTGCCTGTAGGGAGGTTATTCAAGCCACTCCCAGCCTTTGTAGTCAATGGCTTCGATGACGGCTAAACTTTACATGACACCACTCCCCCCCCCCCCCCCCCCCCCCCCCCCCCC
>BBSZ01013992.1:22807-42079 GCA_000981365.1 Subanguina moxae
TTTTTAAGAGGAATTTTTTTTTGCATATTCGTGTTTCATTCATTTCATTTACATATACAGCGCCAACTACTCCTTCTCCATAAGTGTCGACAATATTACGATATGACTTGGCAGCAGATTACCCCTTGTCAAAGTGGTTTCGCATGATGTGACGCACTTTAATATGGTCAAAGATACCTATTTTTGATAGCTAATAATGTGAGAAAAATGATTTAAAAAAGAGAAAGCACAATATGATGCCAAATAAACAACATATAGCCGCGAATTTACGAACGCTGAGTAATGACTTGCCAACCCAATACTTTACTTTCCATTTGTATTGTTTAGCACATGGTTTACCTATCCTCCGAGTGGTTTAGATACTCTAGCTGGTTTAAAAATTGTGGGTGAAAGTGTTTTTGCCGCAAATGTTGCCTGATCCCATGTTCTCAATCAATGTGCTCAGAATATTTTGAAAAATACAAGAGAGCACACGAATACAGGAAAGAGAAAGTGTCTGGCACGCATTCAAACGTGTGCCCACACTGCAAGGCTTCAACAAGTATGGCCTTTTTAAAAGATACAATCTACCTGATCTCTTTGTTCTTTGCTTTGAAGGTATTCACGAATTTTGTTCTTCTCTGAGGGGTCCAAGATGAGGGCAAAGTAATGTTGGTCAGTGACTAGTCGGTTGGACTCTTGATGAAACAATTCAAGGACTGATTGGGCAAGAGCCTGAGCAGTGGATGAGCAACCACGATTTTGCTGCATTTGTTGGAAATACTGTTTTAGGCTTTGCAGCAAAGGAAGAACTTTGTGGAGAGTTGGGACTTTGGAGCTCTAAACAACTTTTTTTAGAGCTATTGTCCATTTTAAAAATAAAACTAGCATTGAGCATGTCAACAGCATTTAGTACAGGCTTAAACAACTGTAGCACTTCATACAGGGTTTCTTGTTGCTGGCACAAGTCATCAAAAGAGCTACTTATTTGAGCTTGCTGGCTGGTTTCAGCCTCCTTAGAACCAATTGACTCACTGCTTAGAAGCTTTGCAATCATGTCCTTAACAAATAAACAACTTTGGAAATTGAAGCAGTTTTATGTTCTTTAATTTCAAAAAGTGGCTTAAACCAGGGTATGAGGGGTGGTAAGGGTAAAACAAGTTTATGTTTTCTCACTGGACTATGGCAAAAAAGGCTCTAAATGTATTTATTTATTTTTCCAGAATCTTTCTTCCCCTCCTTAAAAATAGTCAAAAAATGTTTCTTATATGGTCAGTGTACCTAAAAAACCCAACTACTTTGGAAGAGGGGGTATATTATCGGGGGGTTATAAACGGTTTGTTGGTGGGGTATGATACAGTGGTACTATAAAACCTACTTTTTCAATCCCACTCAATTCCTTGAATGCTCTAATCAACCTTAGCTGAGGAAACCATCTCAAATCAGCAGTTGATTCCGCGATTTTGACCAGTAAATCGTCGCTGAGTAAAGGGGATTCTCTGCATATAATATTGGTTAGAGTAAAATATCAATAGTGTAACATTTTTATCTAACCTCAGAAACTCTAATACTAACTTCAGCTGGTCGAGAAGTGTGCATATGGCAGCAATCCTTGAGTCTATCTGACCACTTTTTTTGCCATCCAACCTTGGATTTATAGCAACGTTCACCAACCAGTGCAACCAGCTCATTGCACATCTTAGGGTTGTCAAACCACTGTCCACTGTCGCACAGTTACCATGAGGCATTACAATGCTTACTCCAGCCATCTCAGCAATGCCCATTCCATTCACCAAAGTTCTGACTTGTTTCTCCACATTTTCTGAATTGCTCGCCTCAAAGGCTTCCAAGGGAATGCTTTGAAGGGTCCTGAAAATTGGGTAAATTTATTAAAAATCTGGCGCTACTCAGTTGTACACCCCCTCACTTCCTCCCGGGTTGTATTGGGAGGGGAAGGGAAAAGAATAGGGTCACTATGTAAGAAAAGAGAAGATGTTGAACATAGTATCTCTTAAAGGGACCTACAGCATAAAGAAGCTTTGGTATGCATGCTGTTTTTATGCATTCAGAGTTATTTTCGAGTGATTATGTCTCAAGTATGTTTGTGTGCGCATCTCAACTCCAATCTTCTGAGCCCACGTCGCCCCCGTAAGGAGGGCTTGAGAGTTAGAGATGCGCGCACAGAGTTACCTGCAAGATGATGAATCCGAGCAATACTCTTGATCAAAGAATGCATCTAGAGGCAGTTTTTGTCCTGGTTTAGTGAGGGTAACGGGTGAATGGCCCTTCAGTGGCCCTTTATCATTCCTTTCCTTTCTCAATTCAGCCCTTATTCACCTTTAAATTACTATTTTGACCTCTTTCTACCGAAACTCTCTTATAAATAGTTTTTAAGCGGTTTTGGAAAACTTGGTTTTTTTTGGGAGGGGGGTTTTTCCTAGTAGCGTCAAAAATTTTAAAAACTTGACTAAAAAGTTGTTGAATAATTATTTAATCAAAACACACCAGTCCTCAGCAATGAAGTGAGCAGTTTGAAAACATTTGCCAGCACTCAACTCTAAGGAAACAGCCAATCCACAGGTTTTTACTTGTTCACACAGTTTGTGGCACAAGCTAGCGTGTTTGCATTCCACTTCTCTCCTAACGTGTTTCCACACCAATGAGGGGTGGGGCAGTAGATGAGCTATTTTAGAACTAGCTGGATGTTGGTTGCCCAACTGGTCTACCAAACACTCCAAAAATTGGCGAAAACCTGGAGCTAGCAAAATAGATGGCGAAATACCATCCAAAGCACACATTCTGGCTACTGAGTTGAGCATTTGCTGTTGGGGAGTGGTCATTTGAGTTGTGGGAATTGGCATTGAGGCGTGGGGTACCACTACAGCTTTTGGTATGACTTCTTTGGACTGCCCTTGAGAGCGATTAGAGCCATAGCAAGCATTCCGACGATGGTAATTAAGATGACCACCAACACATGGAGAGAAAATGGCACTGCAAGCCAGGCAGCGAATCGCCACCTTTTGCCCTTTTTCATCGCGAAGCATTGCAAACTCCTCGTTCTTCATAACTTTGCTGGTGTACAAACCAAGGGAAATGTTTTTGAGGATCTGCAATTTTCGGTTTGGAATTGAAGATAATAAAGAATGTTTTTGCTTCTCCTTCTTTCTTATTTCTTTTTGGCATAAAATTTGACATACGAGATGCCATCCAAAGCAAAAAAATGATCAGAGATGGAAGAGCTTCCTCCCATCGACGCTACTAGGATATACCCCTCCCTCTAATCAGATTTTCTAAAAGTGTTTATAAACCATTTTTAAGCAACAATTTCGGCATAAAGAGGTAAAAATAGCAACTTAGAGGGCAATAAGGGCTGTATTGGAAGCAGAAGGGAGTAAAAGTAGTATGAGGACACTAATTTGAAAGGCCATTCACCCGTCTCCCTTCCTGAACCAGGGCAAACAGTGCTTCTAGATGCATTCTCTGATCAACAGTATCGCTTGGATTTATCTCACAGGTAAGTCTCTGTGCGCATTTCTAACTCTCAAGCCCCCGTCGGCCATTACGGAGGAGAAGGGGGCTTAGAGTTGAGATGCGCACACAAAAATACCTGAGACATAAATTACTCGAGCATAGCTCTTGATGCATGAAAATAGCATGCATGCCACAACTTCTTTATGCGGCAGGTTCCTGTAAGGGAAACTATGTTTAATATCTTCTCTTTTCCTACAGAATGGCCCCTTCCTGGTGCCTTCCCCTCCCTTATACAATCTTTTTTCCCAATAAAATATGGTTAAGTAGCCCTTTTACAATGTGACCCTATTCTATTCCCTTCCCCGTGTTTATTAGCGCCCTCCCACCTTTACTTTCCACCTGTTAAGGTCCTCAAACTTTATGCTACTGTATTGCTGCATGTGGTTAATAAAATATATTTGACTCTACTGGATTATAATACCATCATAACTCCCCTTAGCGGTCAAAATTTTTTTCGTTATCTAATGTCGAAATTCCGACTTTTACTTAGTGCCTGTGTTGTTTGGCCTACTCCAGGGAAAATTTGGATGCGAGCAGTTAATTTACTTGTAGGAACTCTAGGACTTTTTGGTCCATGGAGTCAAAACAGTTTTGTAAAAAAAAAAACGGCTAAGAGAAAAATTGTGACTAAAGCAGGACTAAGCCAGTACAATTTAAGTCAACAATAAGTGGTTAACCTGTGCTCGGTCTAAATCATGAAGCTTTCTGTTTCTGCCACCAAGTCTCTCCCTAGTAGGCTGATTATGTTGTTGTTGCGCCAAAAGTCCTGGAATTTCGCCTTCATTGATCAAAGGAATCAAGTGCATGGAGGAAAGGTGATCCGTCTCTTCTCTTTTGAGGTTGGACGCAAGTCCAAAGGGCAGCTCTCCAGAATGTTCAATATATTCGGCTGTGGCCGACCATTGGCCTCTGTTCAAATTAGACAGCAACATTTCGGTGGTGCCATAGGCAAGGGATGTGCTCGGCTGAAGGCTGGCTGAATATTGGCCATTGTTCTGTGGGCTAGGGCAATAGGTGGCGGGGAAATCCTCCTCAAAACACTCCACTTTTTGCATGTTTGGTAAATAAGTATTGAAGACAAGGAGAAATATATTTTGTATGGTTAATGTGCAATTAACTCAGTCTCTAGGCTGCACAGAGTGGCAGACGGCAGACAGGCAACCACCAAGCAGCAGTCAGTTACCCTCTCTTTACCGACTATCGATTGGGGGAGGCATTCACCCTCTCTTCCCTGTCTCTCTATTTGCCTGCACTACCACCAAAAGGCTCTACTTTTTTCACAACATTTGCGCAAAAAATAATAGTAAAAAGTTTTTTTTTATGATACATTTTTTAATCAATAAACAAGCATTCTAAACAGCTTGAAAATAAATTAGAAAATGAGAATAATTTGTGTTATAATACAGTAGTACTGAGATGATCTTGAACATAGCTTTGCCAACTAGGCTCTATCGCATAAAAAAACTCTTGTATACATGCCATTATCATGCACCCAAGAGAGCTTGTCCTCGAGTGATTTATGTCTAAGGTATGCTTATGTGCGCATCTCAACTCCAAGCCCCCGTCGTCCCTGTAAGGGGGCTTGAGAGTTAGAGATGCTCGCACAGACTTACTTTCAAAATGAATCCAAGAAATACGATCTTTATGGCATGAACAAAAGTAGATACAGTCAGCCCTAGATTTAACCATCTATCAACCACACCTCCCTCACCCTACAAAGTTAGACCCATTGCTGTTTGACCATTTGACATATTTTGCTGTCGATGTCTACAAGGCAAAAAATCGTAAGGATTCTGAATTTGCTATTCATTTCTCAAAAAGCCAACATTATTGCCGTCAAAAAGACCAAGTCTCAATTTAACAATACCCTTTTTTAAATCGAACTCGGCTCAAATCACACCTTCTACATATTCTCGACACTTGGAAGGTGTGATACAGAAAATACGGTACTCATGGTGGCTGCACAAAATTGTTTTTTTAAATATGTGGGTAATTGTTGACGCTTTTTACCAACCAGAATTTCAAATGCACATATTATGGTGGCTGAGATATTGGATATTTTTCACTATCATAACTTTCTTTAGTTTAATTTACTGTAAAGTCAGCTATTCAATACTTAGAAACCATTTTTTGAATGAGTTAAGTTTCAATTTTACAGCTGGCTATGGTTGTCACCGAAGAGGATTTTGTGTTCGACAATTTGCACTGCATGGCTCTGTGCCTAGCCAAAACAAAAGATGTTAGCTTGTCGCGAGTGCAGCGCCAATTGCTGGGATCTCTTAGCTGCGGAATCGAGAACATCCACAACCTTCCCTTCAACCACAATGTTCGGTCTGCTTTGCTGGCCACAGGCATCTACGTGCTGCACTCCAATGGACAAGTCATAATTTTGGATTTGTAACATCAAAAAATTAAACTTTGACTGGTCTCTTTAGAATGTCGAGCCGCTAACCGACTTTTTGAATTCTGCCTTCTCTGCTTTGCCTTATGTCAGATGGTAAGCAAAGTGCCAGCTTTATTTATGGTAAACAATTTAAATTGTTCAGGTTTGATGATGCTGCTGTCAACAAAAATGACAGTAAGTGGTTTGAATTCACAGTATTGCAAATCAGTCTGGCCCTATCCAAGAAGAGGACAGTTTCTTGCGTTGGTCCTTCTAACACGCTAAAAAGGATAATAATAAAAAAGCTTTCCGCACTTTTTAGCCATAGAAAGTCGGCTTTTGGGAAGTCAGAAATTTCCATGCGTCGGCACACCAAGGCAGACAACCTTGTGACTGGTATCTTTAGACCCGAGGCATACAATCCAGCCTTAGGCTTAAGGTAGGTCAGCGTGGGTTAGCCGAGACCCAGCTTGTGCATGTTTCACCTAAGCTCAGTTGTTCATGGTTGACCTATGTCGACCTACCTTTAGATAAAGCTGTATGTAGGGTTGCTTAGGGTAAGCCAGCATAGGTTAGTCGAGATTCAGTGTATGTCCTGTTCCACCTATGTTTAGTAGCTTACGACTAACCTACGTTGGCCTACTCTAAGTCAAAGGCTTAGTTGTATGCCTGGGGTCTGAAAATACCATTTGCAAGGTTGTCTACCTTGATGTTCCAAGGTATGGCGTTTTTCCGTCGGGACCTGATACTTAGGATTGTTTCTCTGACCTGGCGGACGACTGACGTGTCAAATATCGTCGGATGAGAAGAGATTGAACTTGCTTTCGTCCCTCCAGAGCACTCTTCACCAGTCAACAACGGAGTAATCCAGATGGGCACAGGCGAATCTATTTCAAGCTTTGACATTTTTCTTTGAAATCCACGGCTTCTTTGAAGGCAGGTTAGCACACCTATAAACAAAAATTAAAAAAGAATTTTAACACAAAATTCACACTTACTTGAGGACACTTCGGGCTGTTCAAGTAGTTATTCACAACTTTAGACGACCACTTGCATATTTGGCCACATCGATTGCTGTCTTCTTTTAATCATCTTTGATGATTTCGACGAGAGCACAGTCACTTCTTTTGATTGATTTGCGCGGTTGACCACATCTGCTAAGCTTCTATACACTGTTAGTGTCCCTGAATTTCTTCAGCACACGATTCACTCGACTTTGACTTTCTAATTTGAGTAACAAGCTGTTGGAGCTCGCTAGCTTTGGACTACATCATCTAAATTGCCACTTTTCAGAAGTGCCGATCTATGAGCAGTTCACCTTTTGTTTCAACACAATTCTCAGCGACATTTCTGCTCACTTTCCTCATGTCAGAGATGATATTGTCAAGGCTCAGGCGGACCTTATGCAAAAGTTGACTGATGAGATTTGTAGTTATGACAGCTGCTCTGACCACTCATTGGATACAGGTGAATATTGCCTCTTAGAGTCTTTTTTCAATTGTTTCATGTAGGAGAGAACGCACAACAGGATGGGCCCTTTCCTAACAACACAAAGTCCTCACCAATCATCAAAGGAGATGATGCGTCCATTGAATCCAAAGGTTGCTCTTTGGATTATTGTATGACCAAATTAAATTGAGTTTTTAGTCGACTTGATGAAGTTGCTATCCATGCTTATTGGCTTGGTCAGATCTCTTGGGAGGTTTAGGTCGGTCCTCACCCAAGATTATTTTCTTCCTACAGCTTGTGCATTTTTCATTTTCAGTTCCAAGCTTTCGTTTCCTCTAATCCACCAAATTTTCCCACCTCCTTTCAAGCTTCAACCATCAAATGATGCGCATTCCTCTGAGTCAATAAAACCATCCAAGTAAGATTTGTAGGCCCTATACTTGAAAAGGATGTGTTTTATTGCCTTGCTACCCCCTGTTGTTGTTTCTTTCATAAATTTTTTCAAGTCTTAAGCTACGGTTACAATGGCGACTGCAGCCGCACGCTACAGTCACCATTGTGAATGTAGCTTTAAAGTTATAGAAGGTTATAGCCACTCCTAAGCATTTCCTAAGTCAAAAATGTCCATATTTTGCCTTGGGACACCAAGGTAGACAACCTTGTAAATGGTATTTTCAGATCTCAGGTATACAACTAAGCATTATGCTTAGGATAGGCCAGTGTAGGTAAGCGGAGACTTAGCGTATACCCTGTTTCACTTAAACTCTGACCTCGCCGGTCTACCCCAAGCCTAATGCTCAATTGGCCCTATACGACAATCCGGAGATTTTTTTTCCTTGGTCCCCCCTCTTCCTATTGTTTTTTGGTAAATTTTTTCCAGTAAGCCACAATAGGGTGCACGCAATGGGTCTTTGGAGTGATTGATGAGCGCGGAGAAGATGGGCTGAAAAATAAGTTTTATTCTAGTGACGGATATAGTGTTTGTATATAGTATTTTGTACCCAGAAAGTTGCCAAATTTCTTTCCCAATTTTCGGTACGCCGACCAGTCATCGCTTGTTTAAAAATTATGAAAAAAAAAACAACATGGGGACCAAGGGAAAAAAACTATCCTCTTCTAGGATAGGGCCGATTTGTATTTTTTTATAATCAGAGTCACCCACATATATTTTTGCATAACCTAAACCAGAGAAGAAAATCCGGGAAGGGTGGGAGTTGAAGTTGTTGCGGTAAAACCCGATGCGAACCCATTTTTCTGTCTCTAGAAAAAAACTAAACCTACATGTAAATTATCTAATATAAGCTCGGAGACCGAATGCATAAAAATTGTTTCAGACTAAATACAGACGTCGCTCACTGGTTTTGGAACGAGTCGAGAAGGCCAGAATCAACAACTAGCTCAGTGGGGTTGGCAAAGAAAGTATTTTCCAAGCATGGCAGTAGCTTCATCAACGACAAAACCGACTTCTCTACTGGCTCATTGCTTGTCTTCTGCTTTGACGAGATTCGAATTATCACCAATTGTGTGAGTCATTGTTGCAAATCAGCACTTCTGGTTCAGAAGTAAATCCTCCTTCTTTTCTCAGATAAAAAAGATTTTAAATGTGGCTGTGCTAAGTCGCTTGGACAAATTCTCCTGTCAAGTTTTTCTCTCGGCTGAGCTTCGAAAATTCCCTTACAGGACTATATCTGAAACACTCGTAATCTTTTGTCGGTCAACTTATTGAATGTATTCACTTTTTTCAGGTGCTTATATGTCTGACTTTGCTTAAAGACATTTTGTTACCCTACTCTTCAATCCACGACAAGGAGACACCGATTCCCGACTCTTTTGCAAATGAGGTTGTCTTTCTGGTTATGCGACATTTGTGCACCAAAGTACATGACGGAGTGTTACGCGTGTGCTTTTCACTCTATGTCTATTAACGCCGTGTTTTTTTCCAGTTGTTGCCAGCAGCGCCAGCCTCTTCCAAAAACCATATGGCTGGATTTTTTAGACTAACTAATCGAAGAGATAGTTTTTTTTTTTGATAAATTAAGATTTATTATTATAAAACCTCCAATCCACCAATACCCTAGTAGAGCCTAATTAACCCAGCTACCCAATCCATTCAATCTACGCAATCCACCCATATCTTGCCTTGAGTGGCCAAAGTAAAGGATACACATACCACGAAAAGTAAATACAACTAAGTGTTAGGCTTAGGGTAGGTAAGCCGTGAACCACTAAACCTAGGTGAAACAGGGTACACACCGGCTCTTGGCCAACCTACAGCCTATTGGCCTACCCTAAACCTAAGGTTTAGTTGTATGCCCAAAACTTTCTATGATGAAAAGGGGCAGAAGATAGCTTTTTTATTGTATATAGCTAGGGTTATCGAGCCGAGGGCTTGGCTTGAAAATTTCAAACGCTCGACACCCTTATTTATAGCGTGTAAGAAATGCTTAGAATAGGTTAAAACAACAGGGGACTAGAAAAAAGGAAGACGGCCATGCAATCCATCCAACTGCACAAACCAGTACAACAAAACAGAACAATAAAACCAAGAAAACTAGGCATCTTTTACAACGCAAAAATTCAACAATCTACTTTGGTGCGCAAATGTCGCCTAACCTTGTCACTCCATTGTTTTCTCATTTGTGTAAATGAATTATTCCTTAGATCAATTCCTTTGTGTTGGAGCAATTCAAACGAGGTCAAGACAACATCACTCAGAAGAATACATTTGAAGACAGTCGACTTCTTACTCTTCATGCTGGTGTTACCAACACTCATCGAAACGTATTTGACAAAGACTCTATGGTGAATCGGGTGAAAATGCTGGTGATTGCTAATTCAGTGTGTTTGGAATTGATAGTGTGGAGCGCTATTGATGAGAATGGTGTGAAATACAGAGTGGGCCAAAATTACGCCGAAATTTTTTGAAAATTTTGGCAACGGTTTCCGCGCATTGTGAAAATCCAAAAGGAGGTTAAACGATTGGGGGAGGTGGTATAATACAGCAGTACCAAAACTATATTCCACTTCATAACAGCTTCCATAATTCTCGGTCGAGCCTGTCCGCTCCTGTTCTTGTCGCTACCGATTTGTTGGAATCGCTTCACTGACTAACTGTTTTGAAGTTGACCTTGAAGAGCTTCGCAATATCACCTATCTTCTTGCCTTGATGGACCAAATTCACGAAAGCTGGTCGCAGATCTTACACCTTATCACTTGCCAGTTTAAAACGAATTGGTAAGAAGTCAGCGTAATTTTGGCCCACTTTCGTTAATCAATTTTCTAGTAAATACAGTCACGTAAATTGCAGACGGAGATATGATCTGTAACACCATCTCCGAGAAAATGTGGCAACCGCACAGAAACGTCTTGGTCAATTTTTTCTAAAGTAAATAGTGGAAAGAATGCTTTCATATTTTAGGCTCACATGCCAGTCAATGTGGTTGCCCTAGAAGCCTTGGGTGGCATGGCAGAGAAATTCCCGAATTTGGCAAACACCTTCATCATCAGACTCCTATGCCGTTTCCTGCTGGATCCATGTCCTATTTTGGCCAAATTGGATGATGAAAAAGTAGCTATTTTTGAAAATTGAGGTGATTAGCCTAATTTTTTCACATCTTAGAGTCATGAGAAAAGGGCCTCTAGAGAGACTGATCAACGAGAAGAACAACATTTAGCCAGACGTAAAGCCGGTCTAACCAGTCTTCGGTCTGCAGCCATGGACTCGCTGACTAGGTTTTTGATTTCTGTGGGGGTGTCAAATCAAATAGGTGGCTCTACTGTATTATGCCTCCCCCCATAATGTAGCTGCCACAAAATACGTGTATCATTTGTCCTTGACCTACTTTTCTGCCCTAAAAATGGTAAAGAGAGTTGTTTTGGGTCGGTCCTTTGCGGTTAAGGCAGCTATTTTTGCAACCCATTTGTGCAATTTTTATGCTCTTTTTTGCCTTTTCGTTATGTTTCTCTCACTGGACTAAGGCAAAAAAGTGCCTCTAGATGCATTTATTTCTCAAGAATCTTGCTCGGATTCATCTCGTAGGTAAGTCTGTGCGTGCATCTCTAACACTCGAGCACTCTTAGGGGCTCAGGGCGTAGAGTTGAGATGCACACACAAGCATACCTTAGACATAAATCACTCGAGAAGCAGCTCTGGATGCATGAAAATAGCATGCGTACCAGAGCTTTATTTAGAGCCCAGTTGAAAAAGCTATGTTCAAGATCTTCTCTTTTCCTGAGTTGGCCCTCCCTACAAAGTAGCCCCTTACTTGTCCCTTCCCCTCCCTATACAGCCCTTCATCCCTTAAAAATGGTGAAAAAATGCCTTATATGGTCAATGTACCTAGAAAACTAAGTACTTTTGGGGGGAGGAGGTATTTTTTTTTTTGGGGGGGGGGCTATAAACGATTGGGGCGAGGGTGTAATACAGTAGTAACCTTTAAAATCATGTGGTTTGCGCTACAAAGAGATGACTCAAGCGTTTAATATGATTAAGAAAAAAGTGGACATTTTGTTGAAGCAAGCACTAGCCTTTTGCATATGATCTTTTTTTGATTCCAGAGCATTGAGATCAGCTCTAAGGGTGGATAAGAGTAGTGTTCAAGCATGCTTGGCTGCCCTATCATCTCGCTTATATATGGTGGCTACTGAAGCAGATAAGTTAGGTTCTATCCTTAGAAAGACCATTAAAGAGTTTGTTTAGCAACTCCATTCTGGTCTCTGAAAACGCAATAATGACGTTAGGTAAAATAGGTGTGGCTTTTGTGGACTACGACTCATGCTCTGAACTTATTTTGCAGGTAGAAATTAATGTAGTTTATTGCTTTTTAAATTCTATACGCTCCAGATATTTCTGCAACGATTCTCCAATCCTCCTTCCGCCCAAGATAGCTTGATAATTGCCAGTCTGGGTAACGCTTATTCAAAAGTTGTAGACAGCATTTGTCAAATTCCAGGAATGCTATGCAACTGAACTTTTACGTTAACGTTAAAAATCTGGTTTAAATATGAAAAATTGGACGCTACTCGGTTATACCACCTCCCCGCCGAATTAACCGCATCCTGACACACAGTTCCTTTAAATAGAAGAGGTTTTTTAACCCAACATTTTTAAAACCCCTTTTCCTCCAACACTAATAAAAGCAACGCTAACTTTCTAATGCCAACTGTGGCACTACTGTATTATACCCACCCGCTCCAAAAAGTATTTGCGCTTTCTAGGCACATTAACGAAATACCGTATTTACTCTATTAAGCGGGCACCCTCTAATAAGCGGGCACCCTAGCTAATGAATTTGCAGCTCTTCCTGAGTCGTTTGAGATCTATTTCATTGTGTTTCCCAATAAAATTTGAATTATGATACGAGAAAAGGCCAAAAATTAAGCGGGCACCCTCTAATGAGCGCGCACTCTTTAATAAGCGGACCCCCTAGCAAAGGGTCGAAAAATAAGCGGGCATGCCCGCTTAATAGAGTAAATACGGTATATTGACCAAATCAATGAATTCTTAATAATCTTCACCGCGTTATCCAATGAGTTTTTAACCGAAAGCTAAAAATCAGAACAATAGAGAAGATTGCCTTGCTGTATTTATTATACCTCTCCCCAAAGATCATGCAGTTAAACTTCTCTATAACAATCGCCCCTAAAAGTTCGATCCACAGCTGGGTCCGACCATTTTTTTACCTCAAATTTTGACATCTTTTGCTAATTTTGATATTGATTTCTCTAAGGCAAAAGTTGTAAGGATTATGAATTTGCCGGCCGTTTTTTAAAAAGTCAACATTATTGCCTTTTTAAAAAGTCAAACCTCGATTTAACGGCCCCCTTTTCAGAAAAATGGGGACCGTTAAATCGAGGTTTGTCTGTACCCCCTCCCAAAAAAATTTATATGGGACATAAACCAGTAATCGCCATCTGTTCTAGCTCCTTGCAAATTCAGAGGTTACGATTGCGATTTTTGAACTTTAACAAAAGTACAGTTACAAAATACATAGGAATTGCAAATTGTTTTTAGAATTGCCAATGTTTATAAAACTTGACAAACACTGGTTGTGAATTTTTAGGGGACATGTGGATTGCTGGAGCGGTAATATGTTTTTTGAATAAATAAATAAAAAACCGTTTGTTTACAACTTTAGAGATCCATACACGATGGAATTATGAAACTTTTCACAAGAGTAACTATTGAGTCATCCAACAGAATATATTCCCCAGAGCCAGACAACACCGAACACAAATTTTCGTAAGCTCTTGCCATCAAAGGAGTGTCTAGGAATGTGGATTATTCAGACACGTCTCTCTGGCAGTGGATAATGCATTGGCAAAGATAGCCAGTTCACTGAAAGTGGAAGAGGACAAAATGACCTTTTTGATCAGGTAATCTTTATTAATAATAGTAATAAGTTATTACTATATACAATGAGTGTGTGTCAGTTTGTTGATTACTTCCCAAACCCTAATCAAAAGCAACCAAGTATATCATCTAACTCTTCTCGGCTAAACTTGGTTGTGTTGCATCCTTTCAAAAACAGATTTTGAGAAGTAACTTTTCACTCTAACATAGGCCTATTAGCCCTGGAATGAGTCTCCTCACCACATTAAGTCTAGACACTCCCATCAAATTTTTAAAACTTGTTTATCCCAGCACTTTTCTGATAAGCTTGTCTAACTTTTTCTCAGCATGTAGCCCTAAATCTCCTCTCTCCAATGAGTTATTAAATGACTCTACGTTGTTGGAAAAAATTGTATAAAAAGGCATTTTAGTGAAGCAAGGGGCATTTTTATTCAAAGACCTAATCTCCAATTTTTTCCGACAACGTCGAAGCAATTGACACTTCATTGGAAAGAGGAGATTCAGAGCTACATCAATTTACGGTTCCTCATCTAGATTTTGGCACTTGCATATACGTTGAAGGTGCGGCGCGTTAACGTTTGGTATACTTTTTCATTTAAAAAAAAGTCTAGCAAACGTCCCTTTACCCAAAGTTTTCTGCCAATCAAATCACCCAATAATCGAGCAAGACACAGATCGGACATCTAAACATAAAACCAAAAGAGTGGTCAACTGGTTTAACTGTTGAACGACCTAGCTAGAGCTAAAAAAGTTCCCAACTTAGGGTTGGCAAATCGAAGCTTTGAACATTCTGTTTTTTGTTTAAACCAAACCTCTTTGAATTAAACCGAAGCTTCGAAAATTTCGAAGCTTTGCCAACCCTATCCCAGCTATAAGACTCCCTGCAAACTAGGCGAGATTTTTCCGGTCCGTCCCATAATTTCGTCGCGGCCACGGCTTCATCGTAACCGTTTTTTCGTCGCGCCATAATTATACCCTGTCTCACCTAGGTCTAGCGGTTCACGGCTAACGTGCGCTGACCAAGCCCAAACCTAAGGCTTAGTTGTATGCAAAAGCCTCATTACTATTACACTTTGGCTTGTCTTGCAAAGAAACTTCACAAGTTTAGGTATTTCTCCATGCACCAACCAAACCAAATTTTTTTCTTGCTTTCAAGTTCTGCAAAATTTGTTTCCTGTATTAATTAAGATATTAATTAGGTACTTTAAAAGTTCTAAAAGGGTGAAATACCGTTTTATAGGCTATTTTTTGATTTTTTCAAAAAATAAAAAAAAAACATTCTGTAAAAAGGTATCTTAACCCTGTCAAACCTTCTTTAGAATATCCTAATTAGTTCAGGGAAAATAATTTTAGAGCCTGAAAGTAAGAAAAAGATTTCAAACCAAGTGGACATCCGCCTCGTTTAGTTGGTGCATGGAAAAGCATATAAAATTGTGAAGCTTCCCTGCGAGACAAACTGAAAAAGGGAAAGTGAATTTTGATAAACATGTTCAACTATTTATGACCAATCGTCCATGGCCAAAAAAATCACAGCACGATGAAAACATGGCCGCGACGAAACTATGTCCGTGCCCGAGATTTTTCAGCGCTATAGATGTCTATTAGAACACCTATTATGTAAATAGTACGTAGCCCATATACAGAAAAAGAAAATTTTATTTAAGCAACTAGGCGGTAACAAGAAAATAATAGCTAGAATAACAGCTGTTCACATTTACACAAGCTCGTTTTCTGGTCTCTACCTTTTTCCAGAAGAGAATGGATTGTAATATTCCTATCGAAATGCATTCGAATTTGGCTTCTTGATGGTTATCCCCTTTTGATAACTACAATAATAAGTCATAGCTTTGGAGTGGCAACAAAACATGAGATTACGTAGGAGAAAGAAAAGGATCTTGAGAAGCTCCGGCAGACATCGAATGAGCCCGTTCACTTAGAATGTCATATAGTACCAGTTTGCCACTATTTTTCACACTCGGTCGGCTTTTAGAAACAGTCTTATTGAGCTAAGAAGAGGAATTAAACAAAACAGTCACCCAAAAAAGCAGACATGCCATTTTTGTCTGCAAACATGGTTTAGAAACTGAATCATGTGTGCTACTTCCTGGATTCAAATTCCCCTAAGACGAACAAGATGAAAATATGAATAGTATGAATGAACTCGCTAGCAAATTTTCAACTGACCAATGAACCAGTATTACTAGACGATAGCTGAGCATCAGCGCACAGCGGAGCAGACATCTCATCACTTTTTATTCCTACCTTTGACTGGCTGCAAAGAAAAACTGTTTGGTTACATAAGCAGAAAGAGGAAAGTTTGAAACCTCATCAAAGAAATAGATGGATCGTTACAGGAAGAAGTACTGCTGGAAGACTTCATCAGATCTGCCCACTCCTTTTTCAATTCCTCCAATGTTGGTCTCGTGCTACCTTTCCTTGGTACGTTTCCCTGGTGCTTTGTCGTACTTGGCTGCGCGAATGGAATGCTCTGATTTTGTCTGAGATACTGATTGTCCTAAAAATTGTTGATAGATTGACGAGGATAAATGAAGTTTCATCACAACCAACACAGAATTGATTAATTGCAAAGAGCTATGACTTACCGAAGAAGTTACACTTCTACGATACGACGAAACATCAGCGCGCAAGTGATTAGGCTGCGTAGACGATGACTGGCTGCTAGGAAAACGCACGTTGTTGAAAGATGACGCAGCACTAGAAGCCACAGGAGGAACCCATTTGTTTTGTACAGTATTTAGTTGTTTTCTGTCCATAAGTGGCTGGCTCTGATGAATTTCATACTGTCTGATCTGAATTAGGATTTTTAGAGTAAACAACAACCGAAACTGATTGCATACCATCTGTTGCCTGCCAAAAGCATAGCTCGGACCTCTCTGAATATTTCGGTTATCATGAAGTTGTCTGCCGAAATACAGAAAAACGAACCGAAGAATTTATACGTTCAACAGATTGGGGAATATAATCGCGCAATGGAGGAGGTGTGACAAACAATGGCTTATTGATTTCCGAAACTTTAGAATGCGACTCTTCCTTCTACAAATATAACAGGTCAGCTAGGTAAAATAGAAAGAAGCTTTTTACTGACAAAGTAATTGAAATAACCTACATGTAATGTTTCCATGATTTTTTTCTTTGATTGAATTGAAGTAATCCATTGCAAAGCTTGACGCAATCCTTTCGCGATTCGCGACATTTCCCAATTAGGCGCAACCTAAAAGTTTTAGGCTAAAACACCAAGTCAATAAAGGATGTCTCAAGATTTTCAACACTCGAACAACCATGACTTTTTTCTCGAATAAATTGGGAAAATGTTTTTAACTAGAGATAAAAATTTGGATCTTAACAGAATACGGGCCAGAATTTTTAGCAAAGTAATTTTTGGAAGAATTTCTTTATTCTGAGCCACCCGAGTAGGCAAAAAAATCTCAGCAATCCAAATTTGAAAAATGAGGAAAAAGTGAGGAACCGGGAAATGAATGGAAATTGGCTCATCGGCTCAACACATATGTTTTTATGCTTCTTAGAGACGATTTAGAAACCGGACCATCTTCTTGCCGGACATCGAAAGTGAAAGAAAGTGCCGGACATTTATAAACACGCTTTTTGATTCTTGCCTCGACCATCCGATATATTTATGCCATCACAAAATTGGTATAGTCTTTCCAAGCTAAATGCAATTGTAAGTTGAGCAGTACCATATACCAAAAATTACCCTCCAAAAGTTTCTCGACCTGATAGTTGAACAGATAATGTTAATGCAAATTTTTCTGATCATGGAAAACGTAAGATTTTCTCAAGACCCGTGCTAGAAGACGGCAGAAAGAAAAAAAGAAAAATTTAGCAAAAAAATTTATTTTATAAAGTTCTTTTATAAAACAGATTATTTACAGACTTCTTGAACTCTTTGTGCAACTCGGAGTAGAAGGGAAAAGAATAGGAGAAAAGATAACAAAGTTCACAGTCAAGGTATTTTACCTAACATCAATTTATGCCACTCCTGCCGCATCCTGCATTTTAGATGTCTAGTGGTGCTGGGAACTTGGGAGGTTCGTGAATATCGACTTTATCCTTCCTAAATTTCTAAATTTCAGTTCTTATTCCAAAAATCAGTGCTCTTCTCGAACATATGGATCCAATATGGGAGCCTACTATCAAACTGAGGAACCTTTTTCGCGACTTCTGGTTCTACTGCGATGTATTGGGGTTTGATGCATCACGTGTTGGTCTGTGGCCCGACGAATGGTATCAAGCTGTTTGTACAATTGCAACAAAGTCTCCCACTCTGACCGGTTTTTTTTGCGCAGTGCTTTTTTAAAAGACCATACTTGTTGAAGGCAATGGAAATCGCCAAATTTGAATACTCGCGGGACACTTTCTCCCTAGTCTATCAGTAGTTTCTTCGCCTCATTGTATCAGATTGTTCAAAAAGTCCCTCCAATTTTTATTCGACAAATTAAATTAAAAATTTAGCAACAACAAATCACTTGGGTGGATAGCTTCCTTCATACTCGATGACTGCCTTCCATCGCTCTTTACTGCTCTTCAACCGTTTCAGCCATTGAAAACACCACCACTTAGACGGCGCTTTATCTCCGAAGACTTGCTCCAGTGGCCTAACCGCCTTAGCCCCACTGATCTTGTCATCCTTTTCGAAGAGGAAAAACAGGCAATGTCGAAGATGCTTCTGCAGATTATCGTCCCTGATTATCGTCCCTAAGCTGAAGTTAAAGATGAGTGAAAACTTAATTCAAAATCCGAGGAAACTTTTTGAACGATGTGATACATGTAATAAATATTGTCGAAGGCATTAGAGGACTCAACCTTATGATGTGCAATCTGTTTGTTGTATTGGCGTCAAGAAAGCTTGGTTTTTGAATAAAACAATACATTTCTTATGGTCTTAACTACCTTTAAAACCCAGAAGCTAAACCGGTTCTATAAAAAATTGAACTATAGCTTTCAGCATTAGCTTTAGCTCTAGCATTAGTCTTGCCATAATTTTCCTTCATTAGCTGTAACTTTAGCTTTTAACGCTAGCATTGGCTCTAATAGTATCGTAAAAAGGAAGTGGAGTCTTAATATAATGCGCTTGGCTGTATTGAATTCTTGCTATAGTGCGAGTCTCGATATGGTGCGATTCTTGGCCGTTCCTACTCTAGTGCCCCTATAATAGAAGAAGGAAAAGCGTCCTGCGCGTTTTCTTTGGGCGATTTTGATTGTCTTCAACAAGTATGGTCCTTAATATTTTTAAAGTATTTTATTAACAGCTAATGAAAACTTCAAGTCCGAGCTCATTGAAAATGCTGCCGTCAAAATAGAAGGCATCTCTCCGGTATAATTCATTCAACATTTTTTCGGCTGTCATGTATCATTAGTGAGTATTCAGAGTGAACTGCAGGACATACGCAACGCTGTATGCACAGAGCTCAATCAAAAGCCAGATGTAGTCGCAATTGTCAATAGAATGGGTAAGTCCAATGGGTAAGTAAGGGGAGTAGTTAGTTCGGCAGCATGACAATTTCTAGTTTTTTTGAGACTATCGTTCTTTTTTCTTTTT
>BBSZ01013992.1:42099-59706 GCA_000981365.1 Subanguina moxae
GGATTTTGTCCTAGCTGGATTTTGTCCTAGGCTGGATTTTGTCCTAGCTGGATTTTGTCCAATCCCCGTAAGTAAGGGGAGTAGTTAGTTCGGCAGCATGACAATTTCTAGTTTTTTTGAGACTATCGTTCTTTTTTCTTTTTCATACACATTCGATTGCTTTAGTACCAAAGATGTGCAGTGATTATGAGGAGGTGAATGTCAGTTATCGTGAAAGCTACCGTATCGATCACGAAGATGTCAGCAAATTGGGAAAACGTGTTGTTTGGGCAAATTCCTTTTCTTATGCTTCCGAAGTGCTTATTTCTCAAAACCGATTAAGCATTGAATAAAATAGAACACTGAAGTTCAGTGACTGAACAAAGCGAAAATAGCGAAAGCAAATTTTACCTTTAATAAAGTTTTCCACGAGTTATTCTGTAGGGTTATACTCATTTCTTTATTTTTTATTTTTTGTAAAAGACACCCACATGAGAACTACTTACAATTTCAGATGTTGGACAGTGTATTTACTTGCTCTCTGCATTTCGGTAACATTTTGATTACTTTCTAACACGAAAAGTGAGTTTTAGTCTGGAGAAAATGCGCGTTATTCACTCTTCCCATAGAGATGCTGTTCATTTGTTCTTTTCATATTTGCAGGACAGGTCATTTTTGAGATTCGTCATATATGGTCTTCATTGTGCGAGAATGAAAATCTGTTTTAAGGGCAATTCGAAAAGACAAGAGCGGAATGTGGCAGTGTTTGTTGACAGCTTCAACTCTCGTCTTTGAGGAATTTATTCGTGAAGCTAAGAGACGTCACTACGAAGATCAGGAAATGGAGAGTCAGCTGGAATATCATGCTCAATTTCTTCTTGTTCAAGTAAAAGTTTGCTGCTGAGATTACAAACAGTTAGATAAGTTTGTTCTGTTTGAGTTTAACAACCAGATCCGGGAAATTAGGCAAGTAGCAGACAAGTTTCTGGCTGATCTCATCGATGACTTTCCATTTCTTTTATGGTGAGTTATATTCTTTTCCCGGTATTTTCATATAAATAGCGTTGTCGAGCCGAGCGCTTGAAATCGAGCTTTTAGCTCGAAAGCTCGAAAATTTAGAGCGCTTGACTATTATCTACCTTTGTTCCTTTTTTTGCTCCTGTTCACGGTGAGATTTATATGTGGCAGAAGAAGAATAGTGTACGCTTTCCGAACCTGGCTGTGTTGGCTCGCAAGTATCTTTCGATCTCTCTTTCCAGTGTGCCGTCAGAACGGTGTTTTTCTGAATCAAGTTTTCTCTTTACCAATTCTCTTATTTTGCGTCGGGCAAGGCAGACAACAGCTAATCTACTAACCATCAAATTACGTTTAGCGGGTGTGATATTGAATAAAGCCGGTGATAAAAAATGAAATAGAGCCGCAAAAGATTGTTGATCTTATGTTTGAGAATGTGTTTGACCCGTTTCTAGAACAAAGAACTAAATCGTATGAATCAAAGTGAATATTCCTTTGAATTTTTGAGGGGAAAAATTCGAAAAATTCGGCTCCAATATTTCTAGCAAAATATCGAGCTACGAGCCGAGCGCTCGGCTCAAAAATATCGAGCGCTTGAGAGCCCTACATATAAAATTTTAGGAGCGGAAATTTTATTTCCACTGCTCTGCAACTCATGCAAAGTCTGATTGAGGTGAGCACATTTGAATAATTAGGTTTAAAGAAACTGCATTAACAGTGGTAACAAGAATAGTAGCTAGTAGGGTTGGCCTTTCTTCCGTGAAATCGCTAGCGGGTGGGATATTAGCAAAAAATTCAAGACGGGAGGGATGACGGGAGGAATGTCATGAAGGATTTTGGTCAAAATTTCAGCCCAGAGAAATCTATTATATTTAATAATATACAACGAATTGCAGAAAAAGATTAACTCTCATCATCAGAATGATCTTCTTTAGCGCTAAACTTCTTCAGATAAGACTTCACTCGTCCTAATCGATTTTCTCAGCTTGTTGGTGCATAGAATTGTCGCCTGAGAGAATGTCCACCCACTTGAGACACTCGTTGCTAGAATTGACATTAAGATTCTGGCGAGGAAATAGAGCAAAGGGAACGCAGTAGAAAACTTACTCTACCATGTGAAGACGTCATCATTTCTCTTGAGACCGCTCTTCAAACGTCGAAACTGTTCTGAGCCAACCTACAAAGCAAATATTTTAAACTATTCTCACCATGAATAGATTACCTTCAGTGCATCAGCAATGCGGATTCCGCATACTTTTGCTGCGTTGAGGCATCATGATCGTATTGAGGGATCATGCTTTTTGAAATTTTAGGAAAACGGGAGGAAAATTTTGAGCGGGAGAGAGAGATGTGCAGATTGGAGGGACGCGGGAGGCCAACTCTAGTACCCAGGTTAAGCACCCGTCTCCTGCACTTTTTTTGTTAGAATAACTTATTAACTATTCAATGGATGTAAAAAGTCTATGGTTAAGCGATCGGTACATTCCATTTAATTACTTCTTATCTTTAATCTTCAGAACATTGACAAAGATCCAGACTGCAAGACATCCATATTGCCTGTGTCCAATCTCCCATGGAAAATCCATCTTCAGGTAAGGCACCTTTTTCAGCCAGAATTTAATATTGGCCATAAGTTTATAGGACTCACTGGAAGGAAGAAAAGCTGTGGCTAAAGATTTTACTAAGCGCTGTGAGGGCATTCTCTGTGTGGCTGTCAAGTGGGCTCCTGGTTTTACTAATAGTTATTTGCTGGGTATTTTGCTTTTCTAGTTGTTCCGATTAAAAAATTTATTGTCCGCTGCTTTTTAGAATACATTCGACGAACAGATTCGGTGAACGACAGAAGCCTTAGACTAACTATAGCTACAGTTCTCAGCTGCACTGAGCGTGACGGCATGGACACGGGCTCGTTGCTGAATGTGAGTGCTGGTAGCATGACTGCCTTAGGTGGTGGAAGTTTTGGGTTTGCTGAATCCATTTCTATTGGAGGCACCAGTATTAATGATGAGAGTGGCAGTGCAACTGACATTTCCGCTTATTTATCTGTATTGAGTCAAAGGTCAGCATTTTTAGTAGGAATGCCGTTATGAGGTATAGTTAATCATTTTTAGATCCGACTACTTGGGACAAGTCAAGGGAATGCTAAGCATGTTAAAAGAGACCCACGACAGTTACGAAATGGTCGAGCAAGTACTTATCGATCACTTGGAGAGAATGCTGGAATCTGCTTGTGAAGCGAATGATGATGACAAGTTCCTAAAGTCAATCTTCTTGATGTCCGCCTTTTTCATCTACACAAGAGGTGTAAGCTGGATCCATATTTTTTTTTTAATTTTGTATACTTTAGAGCTAAATCACAGACTATTACATACTCTCACGTGGGCGCCTTTGAAAAGGTTCACCGAGTTTACTATGAGGTTGTGTGTCACCTGCTGGAATTGGATTTTGGTGGCTAGGGAGAATGTCCAAGTAGATGTAAGATTTAATCATATTTACAAATTTAGGTTCATATTTGGTATTGAGAAAAGACAACAAAAATTATGGCTCGATTTTAATACGTCCGTTCCCCGGTTGGTCAACTTGAGATTTTTTTGGGGGAAATGTCACATCCGTCTTTTTGGTGTGGATTTTAAACGCTAATTTTGCCTTGGTTTCTTTTTTTTTTCGAAACTGTTCTTTTGCATACAAATAAGCCCAGGCTTAGGGTAAGCCAGCGCATATTAGCCATGAACTATTGCGTAGTTTGTTTAACGTTTCTTATATTCTGCTTTGACCTCTGCTAGCTACCATCTAGATCCAACGAGTAGATTTTATATCAAACTATTTTTCAGTTTCTTCAAGAAATGACCAGTTGTTGGACAACTATAGCTGAACGAGGTCTGGGTTTGTTCTGTAGAGATCAGACGCAAGACTGCCCTCTTTCGGTTGAGTGCTGCTTGAAAAGACCATCACCATATGTACGCCCTCATGCTATATGGATCAATGTTGGTTGAATTGTGTAATTTTTGATAGATTAAGCGAGATTTTAGTTTCTGATGGAGAGAATTAGTCTAGCGAGGTACTGCAGACAAGAGCATGTGGATCTGTTCGAAATTATGTTCCTTCAGACATTATCCAACAGTGTTGGTAATGGGGTAGTCAACCAATATCTCTGCAATCAACATACTGCCGTAGACGGACACAACTTAAAAATTTATTCACGTAATTTTTGTTCACAAGTTGACAAGCTAAAAAAATTCTTCCTTTATTTACCCTAATCTCTGGATTAACGTTGACCCCTTTAAACCCAAAGCTAAAGATCAGAACAAAAGAGAAGATTACCAAAGACTAGAGCTAGAAGACCACAACTAAGGCGGAAAAGAGTATAGGTAAACTTAGCCGACAAAGATTTACCACATACCAGGCCTGTTCAAAAAAAAAATTGTCCTTCGCCTCCGGCCTACGTCTGTAAAATGTTTTTCCTCCGCCTCCGGCCTCCATCGGAGGCCGGAGGAATTGGTCTTTCTTTCGGAAGTTTCCTACGGAGGCCAGCACAGGCCTACCATACATGTCAGACCAGATTTTTTTTTGAAAAGGATTGATTGAAGTTGGCTCACGGATAACCCGTATTTTTCTGGATCGAAAGCTTGTTGGCATTCCTGGAAATAAATATTTCTGTAGTTAAAGTTATTCATGGGTTCTGTTGCCTTAAAAATTACGAGCTAATGAAATTCATTAGCTGTGTTAACTATTGTATATCTGATTCGGCAATTATTCTAGAGACGGCATATTTTGGCAAAAAAACTAATCATTTGTCGACAATTATGTTATCATTCTTATAGCTTTGATTACTCGGAGCATTGAAGCAGGCAAGTGTCTTTTTTTTTGATTTTGCATTTGAAGTCAACCCTCGCTAATTTTTTCCCTCAAAGACCAGGCTGAAGGGGGAAGGGAGGCGTCGTGTTAAATTATATAGAACTATTTTGTATTAAAAACTTTCTTCGAAATCGGCTTCAAGGCGGCAGATTATCGAGGGGAGTGCTTCCAGAAGCGGTGGATTATCGAGGGCTGACCATATTTTCAGATTAATCCTCTGCTTTTAGTTGGTGTTCGTTTTCGCCTTTTGAGCTCTGTGTTGTAAGTTGTATTTTGTTGTTGCTCATTTTTCAAATGTGTGCTTGTTGTAGGAGTATGATTCAAGGAGATGGAATCTGCCGAACTTCTACCAATGTATTGAGACAAAGGATATACTCTGTTGCTTTCGACTACTTCTCTCTCCCTCCTCAGACTCCGACTCAAGAAGGGGCTCGACTTAAGCAAGGTGATTGTGAATGTTTTTCAGATCATTTCTTCTCTATCAATTTTCTTTGCAGACTTGAAGCAATTGGTTGCTTTCTGGGACGCTCTTTACACTGATGGAAGGTATATCAAAAAGGAAGCTTTCGCTACTAATGGTATTTTGTCTTAATTACAAATATGTATTTGACTCCGAACGAGTTTTTGAAATCTAGATTCTGAGCTGAATATGAGCAATCTCCAACAAGTTCTCGAAGCCCAGTATGGTGACTCTAGCGCTCAGATGAGGTAAATTGTATGGCCGGAACGTACTTAGGCAATTGAGTCGAAATTGCGTTTTATATAGAAATTGCGTTCAATGTTTTCGGGTTTTAAGGCACCCTTGGGTTCTTTGAACCATGGACTTGCTGGACAGGGTGGAGCCCCTAGACCCCCTGGAGTCCTCGTGTTCTAAACTCAATTGCCCAAGGATCACTTGAACTATCCTGGTTCACAGCTAGCCTATGCTGGCCTACCCTAAGGCTTAGTTGTATGCAAAAGCGCTCCAAATCTTAAGGAATCTCTGTAGAACTTAAACCTCGTAGATCCGCTAAATTTACTGGATGCCTGGGCCCCCTAGACCTTTTTGTGATTTAATAAAATTAAAGTCTGTAATTTTCTTAAGGCAGTTGCAAAAAAAAAATAAGTACATTCTAGTCACTTTGCCAGCTTCCTTGGGGAATCAGGGAAACAAAACAAAAAATCCGAAAGATTGTCTGTCTACACCTAAAAACATTTTTTCTACACGTTAAAAGTCTTAAAACGTTGAATTAACTCTATAAAATGCAATTTGGGTTCAGTTGCTTTGGTAAACGTTAGCCCAGGATGAGTATATTTTTGAGTTATATTTGTATTAAATTTATTGCGACTTTTAGAACTTCTGGACAGACTTGGCATGGAAATGCTAGGTTAATGTCACCCTTTAAGTTATCATTTCATTTGCACTGTTTGTAGCAATACCACTAATTGGGCCAACACCATCACCATCGTTGCTTCCCAGACAAGGAATGGTTTGCCGAGTACTCGGGTCTCCACTGGTGTCAAGAGGCCTGACAATCTTGCTCGGAACAGAGAGGCGGAACACCAGATAAGGAATTGCTTGAGGAAACGACAGCTCCTCTTGTTGTTGATTGTAAGTGCATTTCCTTCAGCTTAGGTTTTATTTGTTTGTTAGAGAGCACAAGATTTTCAACTACCCATAGCGCTAGCAAAGAATGCCTAGGAAATGAACTACGAAGGAGCAGGCGTCAAAGGATTTTATTTATTATTTATTTACAGAGCAACGAAATCGAGAGGATAACAGCCTGGCTGCACCCCATTAACGTTGACCAAGTGGAAGAAGGGGAGGCGGATCTAGATCAGCATCTCAAAAACATATTCAGTGATGCTAGGTCTGACCAGAAACAGATGAAGGAGACCACCAAGTTTGCATGGGACATTTCACCTGAGTTGGCGGTTGCTTTGGCCAGCAGGTGACCTTTGTTAGAAAATAATTCATTTTTTCCCCACTATTCTTGCAGGTTTCGTATGCATTCGGTGGTGAGGACTACCCTACAGGACCTGATTCGCAGCCAGCCAGAGAAGGCCTCTCTTATAGATGAGGCACTGGCCTTGCTGCTGGGCGAACTAACCACCAATTACGATTACTTGGAGCTGAGCCATGTGTTGACTTGGGCTAAATGCTCTCCTGTGATGGCTTTGTCGTTGCTGTGCCCCAAACTTTACAATCCTCACCCCATCACTATCCAATATGCGGTAGTGAAGATTTTCGAGCAAGCCTTTTCTGGAGATTAAAGTCTTTTTGCAGCTAATTTAGTTTCTAAATCGTAAGAGTTTCATCTTCAAATAAAGGCTTGCTCAAATTTTCGGTAATAGCAAAATTCATTAAAAATTTTCTAGGTCCGAGTACTTAGATCTTATCCAAGGTAATTTTTTAATCTTCTGGCTTTGCAGCGAAAATGGGGAAAGAACAGCTGGCACACACTTTATTAATTTTATATTTGAAGTACAGTTGAACTTTGATAACACGTCACCCCAAAGAGTTCAATCCACAGTTGGGTCCGATCATTTTTTGCTCAATTTTTGATATTGATGTCTCTAAGGCAAAAAAATCGTAAGGATTCTAAAATTAATAGTCGTTTTAGACAACTCAACTATTTTACCTTTAAAAAATCCAACTCTCGATTTAACGGACGCCTTTTTGGAAAAATGAGTCCGTTAAATTGAGAATTGGATTTTTAAAAAGTGAAATTGTCGAGCTGTCTAAAACGAAACGTAATTTCATAAAACGTAATTTCAGAATCCTTACGATTTTTTGCCCTAGAGACATGAATATCCAAATTGGCAAAAGATGTCAAAAATTGAGGTAAAAAATGGTCGGACCCAGCTGTGGATCGAACTTTTTAGGGGAGTCGTTAAATTGAGGGTTGACTGTAGTTGTATTTAATGTGGGAGCAAAAGCACAAAAGCACAGAGGGGAGCGGTGCGCAGAAAAAAACACATAATTAAAGTTTTCAGGGATGTTTTGTTGCTGTATATACCTCAGATTGTCCAAGCCATTAGATGGGATACTGTAAATTTCTTCAACTCGCTAATTTTGCTGTTAAAACATAGATTTAAAGATGGGATATGTGGCAGAGTTGATTGTTTGGCTAGCTGGGCATTCTCAACTGCTTGCCCACCAACTCCTTTGGAACATGAAGGCCAACATGTATGTAGACGAGGAGGCCAAAGTGGAAGACCCGGTGCTTCACAAACCACTTAAAGTCATTGTGGACAAGGTGGACTATGATTACCTCAAAGTCACTTTTTCAAATCGACAGGTTACAGATTTTTGGCCAACTGAAGGGCGCTGAAAACCTTTTTTATAAGGCTGAATTCGACACATTTGACAAAATCACCAAAATATCTGGCTCCATCAAACATTTGCCAAAAGGAGAGGCTCGCAAAAAGGCTTGTTTGAAGGCACTAGCTGAAGTCCGCATTGAGACTGTCACCTACTTACCCTCGAACCCTGAGTCCATGTTGGTTAAATTTTATTTTGCACAGCACTTCTTTCCAAACCTGCCAAACACACACCTCCACTAATTGCTCTGCTTCTACCCTCGAATTATTTTGTCTTAAAAAAATGTTCAACCAGATCTAAGATGGGTTTATCAGATTAGCAAAGGGGATTGAAACCATACGGGCCACTGTGAGGAAACTGTTAGAGTACACTGATTTTCCTCGACCTCCTCTGATCTAAAATACCGGAAAGAAGGAAAGAATTCTCCCAATAAATTCTGGCACGGTTTACTGGAAGTATAACTGGAACTATAAGACTGGATATTGAAATAACTGGGAAGGCTTATTATTGCCCTGGTAAACTGGCTCATAATTTTCATGAGTTTCATAAGCTGCAATGGAATTTAAAAGTCTATCAAGCAACTCATCTTTATCAGCTGGTACGATAGAAGAATAGTAGTCACTGGAGATAGAACTTAGAATGTAATTAGAACTGGAAGCATAAGATACTATACTGGATATACTAGAAGAACTCAAATTGTCAGAAAGCTCAAGAGCAGAATGACTATAAGAACTAAAGGCGTCAGAATAATCGAGCACTGGAATGGCATGGCTTCAAGATGGATAGATGCGAGCCGGCAAATAATTATAAATGAATTCATCAACCTTTGAAAAGGGAGACATCAAGCATGACAAACCAAGCATGAGGCAATATCGAGAAAATTGATAATAATGACCTAGACTGAAGTGCATACCCCTTATGCTAAATATTTTTAAATTTTCACCCAATATAAAAGTTAATTTGAATGCAAACTTAAAAAAACTGGGTTTTACTGGAAAAGCGTGTTTACTTTGGAAACATGATGTTTTTTACTGGAATTACGTTTTAAGGAACGCAAAAATTCTTACATAAGTACTTTTAGAAAACTTGGTTTTTTTTTTGGGAGGGGGGGTTGCGGGTAAATTGCGGGTCGCCAAAAGCGGTTCGGACAAAATCGGGTCGGATAAATCGGGTCGCCAAAATCGGGTCAGACAAAATCGAGCCCGAACATTCATCCGGGCTTTTGGAATCGCAGCAAGATGGTAGTCCTTATTCTCAGTCATATTTTTATTTATTTTTCGTAAAGCTTTATTTTATCTTCTGTTCACGGCTAACATGCGCTGGCCAACCAACTAATTTTGCAACTAAGCCCAAGGCTTAGTTGCAAAATAGCCGTATTTTCTCTAATAAGGCCCCACCTCCTTTTATTTAAAATCGTATTCTTGGCATTCTGTTTTTGACTCAACTTCTCCAGATGACTCTCAGGCGATTTACCAACCAAATTTTAGCTTATTTTCTCAGCTTCAATTTGGTTGGTAAATCGCCTGAGAGTGATCTGAGAAAGTTGAGTCAAAAACAGAATGCCAAGAACACGATTTTAAATCAGAGGATGTGGGGTCTTAATAGAGAAAATACGGTATCCTAGTAGCGTCAAAAACTCCATGTGGACTAAGATAGAAGTAAAAACTATAACAATCTATTAAAAAGAAAAAATTTTGAAGAAATTTATAGTATATAGAGTAGATTTATATAGAATTCTGGAGATCGACCATTCAAGTGCGACCCCAATGCAAAGGTTTAAATTTAGTGTCAACAGTTTACCGTATTTCCTCTAATAACTCGTCCCCCTTTCCTTTACAGTTAGTTATTTTCAAACTTAAAATGGCCACAACTTTTGATCCATTAATTTTATTTTAATTCTATAAAAAATGCGCCATAGGGATTAGCGATCTCTGCGAGCTGTTTTTTTTACAAAACTACAATACTATAAAAAATAAAGAGTTGTGGCTATTTAAAGTCTGGAAATGATTAAATGCAGCAGGGTGGAGTTATTAGATGAAATACGGTATACAAATAAATATTGGTTTTGTAGTGCTGCAAAAGCGCCGTTTCTGGCTCGCTTCAAACTGCGACATTGTGGTGTCAAAGAAGTGGAAAGAATAGCACTGGAGGAATACAAAAGTATACTAAACTCGACACCGACACAAGGCAACTTCAGCGACTTAGAGTGGAAAGATGGCAAAAAGCACCATCGGAGAAATTCCAAAGCAAAAGGCAGTTATCTGCCTTCACCCAAACCCAGAGGAGAGTCATCTGTTCTCGCCTCACTAGCCAAAGAGGTCAACAAGGACACTATTGAGTGGAAGGCGGCTATTTTTAAGGTGGGCGATGATGTGAGACAAGATGTACTAGCTTTGCGTAAGTCTTTTTTAAAATAAAAATTAAATAACAAGAATTAAGTAACAAATCTTCTAATATTGTCCCTTCGACAACTGCACCGATTCGAGTCGGTAGTCGACGGTAGTCGGAGGCATACGAAAGTTCCAAGACTCGACTATTGTTCTCGTGTTCCAGAGTTACGATAACCTTATTGAAATGATTGATTATAATTATTAGTCTTTAATTTGTATTGCTGCCATACATATGTATTTCAGAACTAATGCAATTGATGAAGAATGTGTGTGACTTATTAGATCTGGATGTCACTCTCTTCCCTTACAATGTAATTTTCTTTTTTTTCTAGCTTGCATATTCGACGCTACTGGATTACACCCCCTCCTCCCCCCAAAAAATAAGTTTTTTTAAAGTGCTTAAAAACCATTTTTATGTAAGAATCCACATATATATATCACTCGAAAATAGCTTTGGATGCATACAAATAGCATGTATGCCAGACTTTTCTATGCAGTATATACCCCAGTAAGCGTGTTCAAGATTTTTTCTTTACCTGAGTAGGCCCTCCTTAGAAAGTGGTCCTCTTATTTTCCTTCTCCACCCAATACACCCGTCAGGCTATAATCGAGTAGCGCCGCATATTCTCATGAAGGTTCTATTGCATCTCTGTCGCCATTGGGCATTCCACAAAATTCTTTCTAAATAAACCTCAAAACCTAACATTTGTATTATTTACTTTATTATCTAACTTAGCAATTTAAACTTAGCCAAGGTCAACAATCTCAAAATGACGGTCTTTTTGCAACAGGGTTTCCTAAACTCCTGTTCGCCAAAGTTCTAACTACCAATTTGCAACTCCCAAAATAACCCTGGACATTAAAGACAATGATTTTAATTAAAAAATATGATTCTATTGCCGTTACAGACTGCTGTACACCATAATTTACACGAAAATTTATTACGAGGTACATTTTTTACGCGATCATTTTGTTACGCCACAAAAATTTGCATGTACTCATTTTTTGAAAGAATTTCTTTATCCTGAGGCACCCCAGTAGGCAAAAAAAAACTCAGGAATCCAAATCTGAAAACAGAATTTCAAGAAAAGGTTTAGTTGTTGAGATATGATCAAAACTAGGAGAAAAAAGGATAAAAAACCAAGTTTGCGGCTGGCTATGATCATATTTCAGCAACCAAGCTTCTTTTTGAAATTCTGTTTTCTCATTTGGATTCTTGAGGTTTTTTGCTACTGTGGTGCCTCAGAATGAAAAAAAAAAACCTTCAAAAACTAAGTTTGCGGCTGGCTGTGTAAATGAATACATACAAATTTTTGTGGCGTAACAAAGTGACCACGTAACAAAAATGTACCTCATAACAAATTTTCGCATAAATTATGGTGTAAAGCCGTTACAGACAGACATAGACAAACACAATATTCAGAGCTCAATTTTATTTAATTTCAGGTTGTAGCAACTAATCCAGGTAAACTCTTTTTTTTTTAGTCTATTTTAGAATCTAAATGAAAACTTCAATAAATTGGTTGAGGTTGCGGTGTAATTGAGTGTGTACCAGACTCTAGGTCTAGGGATCAGTTAGGAAGGCAGACTGATTTTGGTAAGTTTCTAAGCCGAGAAAAATGACTCTCCTCTTTTAATTCAGGCTTATTCGAATATTTCATTACAAAATATGGAGAAGAAAACAGTGAAGGCTTCCAAACTGCGAGACGCAATTTTATCAAAAGGTACTATACAATCACAAATAGCTTACGTAAGTAAGCTATATCGCTCCATTTCCAGTATGGCTGCGTACAGTGTATTCAGTTTCCTACTGCAAATTAAAGACCGTCACAATGGTAATATCATGTTGAATACCCAAGGCAACATTATTCACATTGGTGGGTGGCTCTTGCTGTTCTAATTCCTCAAATTATCCACTCCTCATTCCAGATTTCGGCTTCATGTTTGAGTCTAGTCCAGGCGGCAATCTAGGCTTTGAACCGGATTTCAAACTATCCCAGGAAATGGTGGATATCATGGGTCATAAAATGGAGTCTGCCCCTTTCCGACAATTCGCCACTTTGTGCGTGCAGGTCTACCTGGCTGTCAGACCCTACTATAATGTAAAATATTTTTAATATTTTTGACTTATACTATCTATATATTTTTGATATAGGCTTTTATATCTCTGGTTTCTCTAATGCTCGACACAAGACTGCCATGTAAATTCATAAAACTTGGTTGTATGTGTATAGTAAGGTGCAAAATTGCAGGTTTCCGAGGCAAAACCATTCAACAGCTGAGAAACAGGTTTGTGCCCGAAGCCACTGATCGTGAGGCAGCCAGATACATGATGACCATAATCAACAATTGCTATACAAATGTACGCAGCAAAATGTACGACCAACTGCAATATATTCAGGTATATATATACGGAATGGCATAGATAATCAGCCCATTCTCTATTTAACGACCCACCTGGGATCAGCCAAGTGGGCCGTCAAATAGAGCGTTAACTGCATCTGTAAATTTTCTTTTAGAACGACATTCCATATTAAAAAATCTTCTACGCCAGCTGTAGAAGTTTAATTTGTTATCACTAATGTATGTAATTAACTAGAGATGACTTGGTATTAAATAAAAAATTAGATTGAACCATTTTCATCGTGCTTCAGCAAAGCATATTCTTTTCGCAAAGACTTGGTTAAAAATTCTGGCTCTTCTGCATCCTTGCTGTGGTCTTCAAGCTTTAGCTTTGATACATCTCCTTTGTTCTAGTTTTCATGATGAAACCGAAATTGAACTGAAATTAATTCTGTGCATTAGACATCAACTCAAGACATTTTCACTTTCATTTATTTTAATTACTGTTCACCACTCCAATTAGTTCCTATAATTTATTCTTAGAAATCAGTGAATCTGTTCATAGATGGCCATTACTAAAGCTCCACCAGTTCCACGGAAGATGTTCGACAGAGCTCCTTTATACATGCCGGAAATGCCCTCATTCTTAATAATCTTCACCGCGCAATCCAAAGTGCTATTGTAAAGAATATCTTTGCGACCCGACAGCATCATCATTCGGTGACGAACTGTGTTCCACGGAAAGGAAGCGATTCCAGAGCTAACGGTGACGACCTAAACAGTTATAAAAATAATTCAGTCGAGTCGAAATTCTGTTTCCCAATTGAATGAGCATTCTAAAGCAATTTTTAAGTGCATATCGCTAAAAAATTATTCTCCTGGTCCCCCTGCGGTGTTATCCCTACCCATCCGAACCGTTGGACAGGCAAAAGGGTCACATCAGAAAGGGACCGAGCAAAAATTGTCTTTTAAACTATTGACCCCCGAAAATTTTCTTCCCAATTCTGAGTCAATTAGGCAAACAGTATTTTAATATTCAATCATAGGAAAAAAGTTAAGATTGTCTCAAAATAAGCAGCATTTTTGAAACACTCTGGAAAACGAGCACGAGAAATTTTAAATGCACACCTGCGCAATACCCCAAGTAGCGAAGAAGTTTATCTTCTGTCCATCTGGCGCAATTACACTCTTGGCTGTGTCAAACATCCCAAAGTACGAAGCACGATAGATAATGATCCCTTGCACTGATACTAAGAATCCACGATAGAGACCAACGAGACCATCAGATTCAGCAATTTTGACGAGACAATCGGTTAGACCCTTGAATTCACGAGAAACGCCCTTGCCAACATCAACAGCCAGACGAGTACGAGCAAAATCAAGAGGATAGACAACAGTTAGCGAAGTGGCACCAGCAGCTCCACCAGAGGCCAAATTCCCAGCAAAGAACTTCCAAAAATCTTTTTTTTGATCGTATCTGAAATAAATTGAGATAATTGTTTTTTGAAGTGAAAAAAACATGAAAAAATACCCTCTAACAAAGAGATTCTTGTAGATGTCCTTGAAGGCGAAGTTGAGAGCCTGGGTCGGAAAGTAGCAAATTACATTAGCCCAATTACCACGCCAAAGAGCCGCATAGCCTTGCTCTTTGGGAACACGCACTAACACATCAACAATTCCCTTGTAGCGTTTTTCAGGAGTAATAGTGCTGGATGCATGTTGTACCTGATAGTAAAAAATGACAACACAAAAGTCAAAATACAAGACTTACCTGCAGCAGCAGCTTTACACGTTCAATTGGAGCCACAATTGTCTTGGAGATTGCAGCCGCTGTGCCACCAGAAAGCATATCTATGATAAACTTTTGCGCCTCAAAATTTTCCGGCTTCTTGTTCTTAAGATCCTTGACGACAGGATTGCTTTGGGCCATTTTACTGGCAGATTATCTGTAAAAAATGGAACTTATTTGTGATAGGTTATAATTCATTTGAGTTAAAATCAACATGCATGTCTTCAAAGCTTAATTTTTGACAAGAACCCTTAAAAGCCATATTTTGCAGTTCCTTATCCTCTTTACAACACCGCCACCTCAAATTTTTGGTATGTCGAATTACTGATATGACCACCTTATATACCTTATTTTGATACTAGAGAAAAAAGTCTCATTTTCCTAGAAGATAGGAGCAAAAATTGATAAAATAAAAATTAAGAATCCGCAGCAACTTCTTTTTAACTTTTACTCTGTGTTTTAAATTAACAATTTAGCTTGAGCAGCCAGATGTGGAAATGAAAAGCACTTGGTCGGAACTTTCGGCTTTAGAATTAAGTACATGCCTATGCATGTGAGCACAACTCAAGTGACTAAAATCCTCGCATACTTTATTACGCACGGCAGGACGATTACCACAAAACATTTTTTGTTTACTGAAGCAGCTACAAGTTCTACATGGATCACCTATTAATATCACGCATCATATGGAATAACCAGCCATTTGGGGAGCTCAAAAGACCCTTTTGGGTCCTTCCTAGCAATAGCGCTTCTAAATAGACCCAAAATGTGATGATGATCCGGCATAAAGTAGACTGGCGACTTGACCATGTCACTAAATAAATACTGTAATTGGATAACAAGCAGCAAAACTGCATACCGATACAAAGTACGAAGCTCATTTGGCAAACGCCTGAACTGGATACTTTTCGGAAAATCCGCCTTTATTTTTCGTAAAGTACGCATATCTTTCAACACAGACCTCCATGGCAACCTAAAAAGAATCGCTTTTCAAAATTCTGAAAAATACAGCTCAACATACTTTCCACTGATAAATTCGGCGACCACAAAAATCATGGAGATGATGTCGTCCGCTGGCGCTTGATTAAACTCACGGTGAACTCGAACAGATGCATATTTCGGCGAGCCAACAAAAGGGGCAGCATATGAAGGCCTGAAAAGAGAAATTTATAGGTACTTTGAACAAGAACACAAACAAAAGCATACTTTGTGGGCCATTCCTTTGCCAGGGACAAGTCAATCATGAGCATCCTTTCTGAAATTTTTGCCAGCGAGAAAGGGACCTCAATGGCAAAATTGTATGGAGTTACAAAGCGATGCAAAAAGCCAGCACGATGAAGAGAAGCCAGTGCACGACACAAGCCCATGCCAATATGAAGAGCCAATATAGGTGAAACACAGCTAGAATTTCAAACCAGTCACAAGAGTTGAAAAAGCAAATGAATACCCATCAGGAGAAAATGAGAACAAAGCACCCAGCATTACTTGAGCATTACGCAAACTGAACAAGAGAATTGGTCGTGAAGTCCAGTCAGGATCTCTCTCTTCTTGCTGCTCACCATCATGACCAAATATCAACTACAAGTAATTTATCAATCAAAGTTATCAACCAAAAATAAGACTACCTTAGGGACAGTTCCAGCTTTGATGAGCTTGGGAATATGACGTGATCGACCACCCATCTTGAGAACCACTTTGTAAAAAGCATTCATTGACAAAGAAGACTTTGCTCGCTTTACTTCAGGCCTCGCAATGACAGCAAACAAGAACAAAAAGAAGAAAAAAGACAATACGTACTAGTCAGAAAATAAGGGTAATTACTTCTTGCTCGCAGTGTTTGTCGACGGCATCAAAGTCATAGACGTGATAAAAACAAAAATCGCGTTCCATCGGATCATCCCAGAAAGACACGATCAGATAGTCATCAGCCAGTAAACCACAAATATTGGAAGCCACTTCCGGGATCTCACCTAAGAAATCGTTTGGAGCTTCAACCTCTTTCTGAGGCGCAGTTTTATCAAGCGTTGATTTCTTCGCTTTTGTTTGTTTCTGGCCCATAGCCTTCTAAATTGAATGGATTAAAAAAATGTTAAATAGCTCAACAGAATACCGCAAAAATAAGAAACAACACAAAAACCAGAGACCGTCTAAATGGTAGCGATAGACGGATAAGAATTACTGATATAAAAAAAATCGAAAATGAACGGGTTTGCCAAGCACCTCTTAAATTTGAAGTTTTGATTTGTTTACTTGTAAGTGGCTTATCTTTCAAAAATCTCACAATTTTAAACAAAAATATTGAGTTTTGAAATTTATCACTATAGTGTCAATTTTTCTGAGGCTAAACCAAACAAACCAAAAAAAAAAAAATACGCCGCGTTTTTCTTCATGTGTATTAAAGTATTTCATGTGTATTGAAGTATTGCATTAGTTCCTGTATTAAGCGCCCCCTAGACCGAGATTCAAATTTTATTGTTCGGAAGACTTAAAAAATGTCTTAATTTTTTTTTGCTTGCAGAAAGGACAGAAAATTCTTTCGCGTGTTTGATCGCCTGTACTTGTATTACGCGGAGTAGGACTTGTGCTCCCAGATTTTAATTGATCTTTTCTTTCACGAGATCTTCGTTCTTAACATCCAACAAGTCGATTATCTCAGGACTGTTCATTTCAACAACTAATTTTAAACTTTTGACTCTACTGTATTACACCTTTTGCAAATCGACGAAAAAGCTTAAATTTTGTTGATGTGATACGACAAACAATATATCATTCGAAAGAGGAGAAAAAGGGCTTTCTAACGGTGCCAAACATTCGGTACGTGACAAAATTGGACCGCGCCAAAATTGGACCGCGCCCAAAATTGGACCAGCCATAATTGGACCGATCATAATTGGACATGCCTTAATTGGAGCGAAACCGCCCAAAATGGGACC